>MCJB01049416.1:32038-66723 GCA_002018475.1 Nicotiana obtusifolia
AAAAAAAAAAAACAAAGAAATAAAAAAAGAAAGATGGAAGGCACAGTGATGCATCATAGAAGTATAAACTACTTCTCTATTTTTGTACAGCCCGACGGGTCGTTCTAAGCATTTGCATTTTTGTTCGATGGTTCAAAGACATGAGTGGCTCCTTATGATGTATTATGACTTGTGTGTATCGTCGGTTTTAGTTTCGAGTGGTTCGGGATTGATTTAGAAGGATGATTCTCCTTTACGAAGCTTTAAGTTGAAAGAGTTGACTAGATTTGACTTTTGCATATTTGACCTCCGATCGGAGTTTTTATGGTCTCGTTAAGTCCGGATGGTGATTTTGAACTTGAGCGTGTGCCCAAAGTTGCATTTGGATGTTTTTACAAGGTTTTGGCACTATTTGGCGCAATGTGAAGGTTTGAAATATTCATAAGTTTGACCGGGAGTTGACTTTGATCATATCGAGTTCAGATTCTGGTTCTGGGAGTCGGAATATATTCACCATGTGATTTAGAACTTGTGTGCAAAATTTGAGGTCATTCCGAGTTGATTTGATGAGGTTCGGCACGAGTTTTAGAAGTTGAAAGTTCAAAAGTTCTCCAAGTTTGATTTGGGGAGCGATTCATCGTTTCAATATTGTTATGAGTGGTTTGAGGCCTCGAGTAGGTCTGCGTTATGTGTTGGAACTTGTTGGTATGTCTGGACGAGATCCCCAAGGCTCGGGTGAGTTATGGACGTGGTTCAGATCATTTTCATCTCATGTTGCAATGTTGAAGATGGCATGGTGCTGGTGTTTCTGCATCTGCGAAAGTTTAAACGCAGATGTGAGTTCGCAGATGCGGACATATTATTGCAGACGTGAAGGTGGCCTGGTTGTCGAGAAGTCGCAGGTGCAGGGAGCTGGGTCGTATCTGCGAAAGCGTAGAAGCGGGGAATTGGGGCGTAGAAGTGAGAATGTGCGTAGGAGCGGATTAAGGATCGCACCTGCGATGCCGTAGAATCAGAGATATTTCTGCAAGTGCGAGAGGTCAGATTTTAGTGATTTTCGCAAAAGCGGAGTTTTTGTCACAAAAGCAACGCCACAGAAGCAGCAGGTGGTCCGCAAAAAGCGAATTATCTAGGAAGAAGCTTATATATTCGAGTGTTTGTTCATTTTATCATATTTTGAGTTAAGGACCTCGGATTTGGGTGATTTTGGAGGCGATTTTCACCACATGGATTGGGATAGTATCTTTCACTTGGTTTTTATATTCCATGATTTCATCTTCGATTTTGCCATTTGATTGATGATTAAATAGAAAAATTAGGAATTTTTGTCTAAACTTTCCTAAAGTGAATAATTGAGTTTTGAACATCGATTCAAAGTTGTATTTGACTGAAACTAGTATGGTTCGACTCATAATTGAATGAGTTGTCGGAATTTGTGAGTTTCGTCGAGTTTTGAGGTGCAGGCCCAAGCTTGATATTTTGGTTGACTTGAAGTATTTGATTAAAAATTCGACCTTTATTGATTGAATTTTTTTCCTAAGGCATTATTTGATGTTTTGAATTATTTTTGGTTAGTTTCGAGCCGCTCGGAGGTTAATTCGCGTGTAGTGGCATTTTTAGAGTATTGTCTAGCTTGCTCAGTAATTGATTTGGCTTATTTGAGATAGGTATCATATCTGAGCTTGGTTGAGGCACTAATTGCCCGAGTTATTTTTGATAGATACGTGCTATAGATGTGCATATAAACCCCCCGCCGAGCCCATGCGCGAGCACCAGGATATTGTGACAACCCGGCCAGTCATTTTAACTATTACAGCCCCGTTCCCCCATTTACTGCTAATTTTGTGCTTTAAAGGTGTTACGTGACTTGCCGGGATAGTTGGTTCGGGTCCCGTGAGGTTTCGGAATGAATTAAGACACTTAGTCTAAAGGATGAAAACATAAGTAGAAAAGGTTGACCGGATGTTGACTTATGTGTAAACGACTCCGGAATAGAATTTTGATGATTTCAATAGCTCTGTATAGTGATTTTGCACTTAGGATTTTTTCCGGAAAAGTATTTGGAAGTCTGTAGTTGATTTTGTCTTGAAATGGCGAAATTAGGAAATGGAAGGTTGGAAGTTTGACCTGGAGTTGACTTTATTAATATCGGGGTCGAAATTCAGTTATGAAAATTTTTATAGGTTCGTTATGTCATTTATGACTTGTGTGCAAAATTTAAACTCAATCGGACTTCATTTGATAGGTTACGACATCAAATGTAGAAGTTGGAATTCGTTAGTTTTTATTAGGCTTGAATTGGGGTGCGATTTGTGGTTTTAGTGTTGTTTGATGTGATTTGAGTCTTCGAATAAATTCTTATAATATTTTAGGCCTTGTTGGTATTTTGGTGAAGGTCCAGGAGCCTTGGGTGGATTTCGAATGATTAATGACTCAAAATTTGGACTTGAAGAAATTCTGGAAAATTTTCAGTTTTGGTGAATCGCACTTGAGAAGGAATTGGTCGCAGGTGCGTAACCGCAAAAGCGACATTTTGATCGCAGAAGCGGGCTGGAGCAGTGTGAGTTGTGGTCGCAGGTGCGAGGGAATTTCCGCACCTGCGTGATAGAGCTATCAAAACGGGTCAGCCCAACCCAACCTAGCCGAAGCCTCGTGGGCTTTCAATTTGGTGGGCTAGGACGGACTGGCCTGCCATATGAATGGGTCTTAAAATGGCAAGCCCAACCCAGCCCTAAGAGGGCCGGTAGCTAGGGCGGGCCGGCCCTTCAAATCATTTTTAGGAAAAAAATTTCTTTAAATTCTTAAATATTTTTTTGTGACGTAGTCGATTAATCATATACAAACAATTTCTGTTTGCTTAGAGCTTACAAAAAGCTTGATATTTGACGAGAAATCTCGTAATTGAGATACAAATTTTCTATAACTCTAGCTTTTCTTTTTTAAAGTTACATGAATATTTTCTTTATACTTTTCTTTCATTTTTCCTCAGATTCAGAGATTGATTCAATAAGTTTATATGCTGAAATTTTTTAATTTAGGATTAACATCATTTTCTGATTTCATCATTATAGTCCATAAATATTTTAAAATTCCAGAAATTGGTTAGTGGTCAATTTTTTTGTGTGTGTATTAAACATTAATCTTTTTCTATACTGAAGAGTAGTTTAAATATTAATAATATATTAAAGTAATCCAAATTGATCATTGGCCGCTTAAAGTAATATTTTTTTTGAAAAAATTTTTATTATTGGCCACCTAAAACTTTTTGAGTTCGTTATTAGTTAAGCAAAATAAAAACTAATTTTTTAATATTATATGCATGTCAAAAATCTAAATTCTAGTTGATATGGTAAATGAGCAATCTAGGATTGGGGAATGAGGATTATAGTTAATAGTGTTTTTAGTTTTTACTTTTTTTAACTATTAAATGTTTAATAGTTAATTAATTTTTGGCTCACGGGTCGCCCTGGCCCAGCCTCAGTTAAGTCTCAAGGGCCAACACCCTGAATTGGGCGGGCTTATAAGCCTCAGTTTTAAATGGGCTCAAAAAATTCTAGCCCAACCCTACCCAAGTAATAGGCTAGGTTGGGCTGGCCTCACGGGCCAAGTCCATTTTGACGGCTTTAGCGATCGTAGATGCGGACGGGGTGTCGCAGAAGCGCAAGGTCAGTAGAAGCGGACTGAGTCTTCCAGAAGCGAGTCCGCAGAAGCGGTATAAAGATCGCAGAAGCGGAGGCAGTGGAGGATTTGGCAAACCGCATAAGCGGTTAATTTCTCGCATATGCGATATCGCTGATGCGACTAAAAGGGTCGCATGAGCGAAAGTACTAGGCAGATTAAAAAAATAGAAGGGTCTGATATTTTTGTCATTTTGGACCTTTCAAGCATGGCTTGGGGAGATTTTTCAGAGAGAATTCACCGGGAATCTTGAGGTAAGTCACTTGTGACTATTTGTAGTCTATAATATTGAATTATCCCCGAGTATTCCAACTAGATTACGTGTTTTTGAGTTGTAATTCAAGGATTTGGGCTTAGGGATTTTAAAATAAGAATTTAAGATTTAGAGGTCAAGTTGATGTCGGAATTTGGTAAATTTAGTATAGTTGGACTTGTGGTTAAATGGACATTCATATTTTATAACTGTTGTTTGGCAGGTGTTTAAGTCCAAATTTTGATCCGTTAACTATCTGGAATCCGCCGGAGACCGTATCTCTAAGCAAAAATACCAACAAGTTCAAAAACACCATACGAATTTAGTCGAGGTTTTAAATCACATCAAACAACACTAAAAACACGAATCGCACCCCAATTCAAGCTTAACGAAAACTAATGAATTTCAACTTCTACGGTCAATGTTGAAACCTATTAAATCAAGTCAGATTGACCTCAAATTTTGCACACAAGTCATAAATAATATAACGGACCTATGAAAATTTTCAGAACTGGATTCCAACCCCGATATCAATAAAGTCAACTCCCGGTCAAACTTTTTAAACCTTTCATTTTCTAATTTCTCCATTTCAAGCCACAATCAACTACGGACTTCCAAATAATTTTACGGACACACTCCTAAATTCAAAATCAACATACGGATCTATTGAAATCATCCAAACTCTATTCCGGAGTCGTTTACACATAAATCAACATCCGGTCAACCTTTTCAACTTAAGTTTTCATCCTTTATACTAAGTATCTCAATTCATTCTGAAACCTCGCCGAACCCAAAACCAACTACCCCAGCAAGTCACATAACAATTGTAACACACAAAATGAGTAGTAAATAGGGGAACAATGTTGTAATACTCAAAACGATCGACCGAGTCGTTACAGTTCCGGTTATCGCTACCACTTATCTTGGTAGTTCTAGATTTGAGATTATGTTTATGTACATTTCAAATAGATGTTGTATCATTTCCTATCAATTTATAATTCTAAGTCCTAGTGGCTCGTGACTACTATCAGTCTTTGGTTTATCGTATAAGAATTTAGTTATTTCATCATTTATTTTCTGGTAACCTCATTTGAATTGTGTTTATTGATAGTTCGCTTACCTAGAGGATTGGGTTAGATGTCATCACGGCTAGTTGAATTTTGGGTCGTGATAAATTTTTTTTCTTTTTTTCCTTTGTGAATACTTCGAACCCTGTGTAAATACAGAATGCTTTACGCACCAGGGTATTTTTTTTGTGTGTGTAAAAGAAAAAATACCAGCTAGTGGTAATTAGTAGCTATTAGGGGTGGGCATAAAATTCGAAAAATCGAATTCCGAACTGAACCGAATTAATTTAGTATTTCGGTTTCGGTCTTTTCGGTATTTCGGTATATTTCGGCACAAAAATTTCAATATTTTGGTATTTCGGTACGGTATACTATATTGAGTTTTTAATATTTTGGTATACTAAAACACCGAAATATTTAAGTCCAAGCCCAACTATATTTTTGTTTCCAACCCAATAACTAGTCTAAGCCCAACACCTCGAACCTCCTAATTCCCTAATCCTTATCGTTCAAGTAGACTTATCACTTACGGGCAGTACCTGCTTACCCATAATCCCTTTTCTATTTTTCTAATCCTAGACTCCTCTAAGAAAATTGCAACATTGCTTGGCTGCTGCTGATTCATGACTACAATAGCAGAGGGCGACGGCGACTTCACGACCTCGGCGAGCAGCGATGGCACTTCTCTCTTCGCTAATGTGGTATTATGGTAATGTGGTATTAAGGTTTTTCAAGCTTTTCTAATGTAGTAACAACACTGGTCAAGCTTCTCAAGAGCTGCACTGTTCAAGCTTCATAGACTTCCTCTCATACATTATGGGTATATTTGTTTGTGAAGGTTCAACGTCAAATGTCAAGGAAAACATATTCAGCTTTCCAAACAGCCCACTCTCCTTCAATGTGCCATAACATTTGTTTGATTTTAATTTTCAATTTATACAATTTATCTTTTTTACTTTATTTTTGCTGGTTTGTCTTTTAAGTTATTTGGTCTTGCAATCACAAAGGATGGAGGAGTCATTTGGGAGTTCGACAAATGAATCCTTGATTATTTTTCACTTCCTTTATTTTGCTCCATAGTTTTTTATTTTCTCTTTTCAGTTATCACAGGGAGTAGTTCACAACTTCACATTGGCCTCTATAGTTCAAAATTCTATATACAGGATAATACACAATTTATTTTCTACCTATACATTTGAGGAGCAGTGACTACATTGATATGGTTAATTCATATTAGTTACATGAAAGACTTTGGTATGATATCAAAATCGTATCGATCCAAATAAGAAAATATTGAATCATACTGAACTACTTGGATACAGTATTTGGTACGCACAATTAATATACCGAATACTAAAGTACTGACCGTACTTATTAAATACCGAACCGAAGCACCAAACGCCCACCCCTAGTAGCTACTAACTAATCACTGTTGGTACAGTCAGACCTCTCTACAACAACATTCCTACATAACAACACTTCTCTATAAAAGCCAAGTTTTTTCGGAACCAATTTTTATATTATGTTATAATATATGTTCTTTATAGTAACACTTTACTATACATCCAAAAATATTCGGAACAAACGAGACTATTATAGAGAGGTTTGCCTGTATGTACTTTTTTTGTGAAAGACTGATTAAACTTAGAAGTTGTGAACTTCAAATCCTTAAAATATCGTACCAAAATTTTATTTTGGAAATTCCTCTTTTCCATAATTAATCTAGTTAGTTGGTTGCCATTTTTGGATAATGTTTTAGCACTTAATTATAATTATTAAATTTGAAATGAAAGCTGGTCTAAAATTCCCTTAATCACAAATAGTCCATCCATAAAGCAAACAAATCTTGAAAACACAGCAGCTATTTGCTTATAGTAAAATTCGTTCACCAACTGAAAATTTCTAACTTCTAAGCTTCTCATTGCCCATAACAAAAGCTCTAGTCTTTAACATAAAAAGACTGGCAGTGGGCTCTTCAAATAATTCATTGCTTGTAATTTAATTCACTCTTCACAAACTAATTTATGTATCATGATTCTTCTCCAATTCTCCTTTAAAATCATTTTGGAAAATCTATATAAGGGTATTTCAGTGCATAAAGTATTTCGCGTTCACGTAGGATTTGGAAAATAAGGAGATGGATGTAGGCAACCTATCCTGATACAAGTATCATTAGTTTCTTTCACGGCTCGAACTAGTGACCTACAGAGCCAATTTTACTATTATTTCAAGACTCCTTCCTTCTATAAAAAATAATGATTAAATTTCTATCTGTCATCACGTAAAAGAATATTTAAAACTTCCAAGACTCCTTCCTTGTATAAAAAATAATGATTAAAATTCTATTTGTCATCACGTAAAAGAATATTTAAAACTAGTATTAATTTATCTTATATTCTACGTTATTAGTTTTGTGTACAGTCAAATCTCTCTATAACAGTCTTATTTGTTCTGGATTTTTTTGGTTGTTATAGCTAAATGCTGTTTTAGAGAAAATATATTATAACATAACATCAAAATCGATTCCATAGAAAATATAACTTTTGTAGTGAATAATTGTTATATAGCGATACTATTATAGAAAGGTCTCACGACACAACGAGAAAAGTAACTATTTAGGTGACACTGATAGTGAAAAATGTTATGATGTCATATATAGATATTATACAACAACAACAACAATTTATCAATCGTAAACAAGATTAAATAATATATAGACGTTGGTTAGGGCAGCCAAAGTTGATCTTGAAGAGTTTTGATCTATTTATATTGTTTGACGCTAGTCCCACCTAAAACATTTTATAGTTAAATTAAAGCACAAATAAATTGGAGTAGAAGGCTACCATTCTCTTTTATATTTGTATAAGATCGGATACTCAACTCGTATAAAATCGACACTTTTCTGATGAAAAAATTATGAAATTCTCATAACCATCACAAAAAAAGGCATGTAAAAATTACTAGAAAAGAAGAAATTGGTTAATTCTCAATCTAAAATGGGTTTTATTTACTTTTAGCCCGCACCAGAAATTATTTATATTCTGTAGTCAAAAAAATATATAAAATTTGTATAATTTTTGTACATACAAAAAGTATACTTTTTCAGCTACTATTTTGAGAGCGGCTATACAATATAATTTTTCCATCTAAAATCACCTACTCTAAAATTTAAAATGACTAGAAAGAATTAGATTATTCCTCTTCTTTCATATTGCAGTCAAGCCTCTCTGTACAATATTATTTGTTCTGATATTTTTTAATTTTTATAGTGAATGACTATTATACAACTATAATACTATTTGACCTTTAAATATTTTTGACTGTGTTTAGACAAATATTATCCAAAAATTAAATTTTCCTTATAATGTTACATATAAACGATAAGAAAATTATTCAATTTAAAATCTTAAAAAATATACATATTTTATTAATTAAATATTAAAGAAAGCTAATACATTATATTAAATTTATAACCAAATGTATAGAAATTAAACTCTACGGCAAAATATTTAAAGCTACTAGAAAAATAAATTCTTTCAAGATTGATATAAGAACTTTATAATTGTAACTTGTTTCATAGATTTCATTCTCTTACTAGTGATTCGGCAACTTGCGGTTGAAGGCAATCTTAGAGTATAATATTGAATCTTCTATGTAATTATTTTGACATTTGTCCAATAAAAAATATATCATGTGTTCAAATCTATTATGCAAGATAAAAAAACTTTTTTTTGTTTTGAAAAATTCCTAGAGAAACTCGCAGCCGCTATCCATCAGGTGCGCACTAGGTAACCTGCTCACTATGCAATAGCTCGCAAATCACACAAGAAATGTAAAACGCACTAGGCAAGATGAAAGATTGTCCAGTAGAAAGATTGTGCGTAGATTTTTTTAGAATTATTAGAATCTTAGAGATACTACATGGCTATTATAGGGGTATAATTTTACAAAAAATATTCTGCTATAAATATGGATGTTATTGTTATAGGTAAAAAGCTGTTATGCAGTGATAAAATATTATTTAAAAATTAGTTCCGATAAAAACTTAAGTTTTATAGTGAATGACTGTTATATAAAAATATTTTTATAGAGAGCTGATTGTATCTATATTCTTCCAAACCTTTAATTAACTACATAGTTTTGCCTCAATTTTGTCACTAATTATGATAAACTAATATAGTCACGTATAGCTATGGGTGTAAATAAGTATTTTTTTTTCCCTAAGAAAACCTTATAATATTCTTTTGTTTTTTCAACAAATTTTTCCCTATTTTATATTTTTCCTCACACCCAACTACCCTTTTCCGAAAGATAAGCCCCTCAAAGAAAGAGACAAGAAATAAAACAAAATTCCATTTGTTTCCAAATTTAATTAAAAACCCATAAAACACGGAACCTATGAAAAAGACAACTATCCTTATAAAACCTTATAAAACCTTTTAAATTACTCACACATTTGCAAATCTTCTTTTCATTCTTTTTCTTCCTTCAACTTCTATAATGTCTTCAAAGAGCAAGAAAAAATGGGATTTTGGGAAATTATTTGTATTCAAGGGAGCAGGCTGCAGTGGTTGTAGCAAGCCAAATTCAGTAGACATATTAAAACCAAATCCAAAGTCCAAAATCCCTATTCACACAAATCAATCACCTAACATTTTTCACACTTCTTCAAGTTTTGGGGAAATCAATGATAATGATCTTGATGAAGATGATCACACTTCCATCACATTTTCCATCAACATGGATTCATTATCTCCATCTAGTTCTAATCAAAATAATGATACCAACTTGTCACGATCGAAAGTGGATTCAGAATCGCAAGTTAGATCGGAAGTGGATTCAGAATCGCAAGTCAGTCTGTTCCCAAAAATTCGTAACGGTGTTGCTGTTGTCACGAACTCAGATGATCCATTTCAAGATAATTTCACTTCCACCACCTTCTCTACTAAGATAGATTCATTATCTCCACCTATTTCTAATCAGAATAATGATATTGATGTGTCACAGTCTGAAGCAAATTCAAAATCTAGAGTCAGCCTATCCCCAGAAATTCATGGTAGTATTGTTGTTGCCAGGAACTCAAATGATCCATTTCAAGATAATCACACTTCCACAACCTTCTCCACTAACATTGATTCATTATCTCTACCTATTTCTAATCAAAGTAATGATACCAATTTGTCACTGTCAGAAGCGAATTCAGAATCTAAAGTCAGTTCCTGTTCAGAAATTCATGGCGGTGCTGTCATCTTGAGTTTATATGATCCAGATAATCAATCTTCCAACACCTTCTCTACTAACATAGACTCATTATCTCCGTCTAGTTTTGATCAAAATGATGATGTCAAATTTTTACGGCTGTCAAAGGCGAATTCAAAATTTAGAGCCAGCTCATGCCCGAAAATTCATGGTAGTGTCGCGGTGGTCAAGGATTCTAGTGATCCATTTCAAGATTTCAAGAAATCCATGCTCCAGATGATCTTTGAGATGGAAATTTACTCACCTGAGGATTTACAGGAGTTATTGAATTGTTTTTTACATCTGAATTCGCCTTCTTATCATGAGATTATTGTTCAAGCTTTCTTGGATATTTGTGCTAATTGAAAGTTTATATTGTGAACATTTTTCTAAAAGGGTTTATCACGAGGTTTATGAAAGATGTAGGAGGAGAAATAAACATTGATTTTATGAAACAACAATTAGTAGTTGATATCCCTTTTTATATATTTTAATTTTGTGACTTTAAAAATGATGTTTTATTGATATACACATTATATGTTTTGAGTGCTATACAAATTTATTTTTCGTTTATGTACATGTTATGTTTATGTGGTACATTTGCAACATTTTATGTTCCCACTGGATTTTGCAATAGTTTTTGGCATTCATATCCATCATCCATGCGTAACTATCACGTCAGGTCATTCGCTAAACGCAACCTTTTGGAAGAAAAAAAAGTAGGGAGATTTCTTTTTCTTTTTTGTCTTTTTTTTGGGGGAGAGGGGGGAGGGGGGGTAAAACTTCCCTATAAACAAATAGCGATGGTTATATATAAAGAATTAATTAGTCATTCAAAATAAATATTTTTATGTAGTCGTTTTCAGTGGATGCAAAATCTAAAGTCGAGAACTAAGGATTTTATGTTTTTTTTTTTTGGGGNGGGAGGACGAGTAAATTGTGTGATGATAATTGTCTAAATAAAGTGAAAAGTTTCTTGGCCAAATTTTTTACTTAAATTTGTTGCGTTCAACCTTTAATTATTAATTTATTGTGATTTTAAAATTATGAGGTTATTTAAAATTTGTTTAAATTTTAATGTATTTTGACTTATACATCAATATTCCATATTAAGCTTATCGAGTTCGGATCAACCAACCGTTGTATCCACTTGTTAGTACTTGAATAGTGTACAACTACAACACTAGTATTTACGTTAAAACATGTATCTGCGAAATCCTGATTTAAAAGGAAAAATATAAATCAAACCTCACTTCCTAATATCACTTTAGGTATCAATATTTCCTTCGTCTTTATTTTGTCACGTTATCCAAGTTGCAATTGCTTTTCAACTCCACATCGAGGCAGAGTCGGTATTTAAAATTTATGGGTTCAAAATTTTAATTTTAAGTTATTAGATTCTAAATTAATACTTGATACATATTCAATTAACTTTTTTTCTAAAAATACACAATTCAAGTTAAAGCTATTGAGCTCGATCGAACCATAGCCGACACCCTAGCTCTCTGCCTCTAACTGTTGATATAGAAAGAAGAACCTAAATTAGTAAAAATAAATATCGGTAAGGTGGGGGCCTTCTATACGATTCTGTCACGACCCAATTTAGGATTGTCACCGGCACTTAGGAGCAAGTGCTCCCAAGTAAGCTCATCAAAAATTTTATAGAAAATCGGGCAGAGTTTTTCCTGTTTTTGGACCATCCCAAAAACTTTCATGTCTCAAATCAACAACCAAACATCCTAATATTATACCAAATAATTGACAACTTCTCAATTAACCAATACAAGTCTCCACCATAACTAAACCACCAACTAATAACTAGAAATACTAATTTATCTCCAACTTTGATATATGAGAACGATACTCAACATAAGACTATAATAACGAAAGAATACGCATGACACTAAAATAATGACTATGTAGCGACTCTAAGAGTTCAATGAATAGACCATAACAATAAGTAAAATCTCTGCCCACGCGAACAAGTGCGAGGCTCACCGAGAAATATCAACCTGTGCGCTCTAATTAACGAGATCCTCGCCTGTGTCAACTGCTGTTTCTGTAAAAAAAAATTAGCAGGGAATGAGTCGCTAGCTCAGTGAGTAATAACACTTAACCACAACCGTTTTTATTTGGGGATAAGTCAGAAACATGCTAGTATCTCAAGGAGAAAATAACATTAAAAGAATGCTCTTTCAGAAACAATAAATAATTTTCAGTCTCATCACGCTTTTCTTGTAGTAAAGTATAATTAACAATTCAGTAATAAGCTCGGTAACCACTGTATAATATCAGTATTCACATTTTTGGGAGGTTTAAATGAACGGATCATGTATCGGTACAACTGTGGACTTCTTTACCAAAAGTCATATATAACAGTAGTCCCTACTCGAGGAAAATCGGTAACAGTATGCTAGTTCTAACTTCCCACTAGCGATGACTATAACAATAATCAGTAATTACAAGGTGCACCAGGTCTAACGAACCCGCCGTTAGCTACGGGATCCTTCAATGTCAACTCCCATTTATACTTGTCTCTGTAATCCGTATATACTCGTAGAAACTATTTTAAAACAATATAGGGCATTTCAGTTCTTATCAAATCATATAATTTCTTTTCGATAACAGTAAATTCAAGTAACGGTAAAACAGATCTAGTGACAACGAAAATATTTAAAATCACGGTACTCATCTCAAATAACTATTTCGGTTTCATATCAAGTAAAAGACTTGTCCCACATGCAACTCAAAATAATCGGTAACATATTTATATTAAAATCATGTGCATGCAAGTTATGAAAACACAAATTGCAGTAAGATTACTACTCACAGTACTCGTGCCGGATTACCTAAACGCGTCACCTCAAGCAATATGTAGGACTTTCTTCGATCGGTCTATAATCACATCATATTAATCTAATGTTAACTTTCTTGTTTAGACTAATCCATAACTAATTTAGAATACGCAACTCTCAAAGTTTCATATTTGACCATCAATTTGCCAAATTATATTTATCCATTCTATGAGAAATTCAACTAATCCATAATCTATAAATTTATCCGATTCATATAATATACTCTGTAATTCATGAAAAATCTTATGGATTTCTCCCAATCTTTTAACCTTCTCGTTAAACTCGGAATCTAATATAACCTATATTTACTCAGTCATGCGTGGAATTATGTATTTAAAGCTACTTCTGTTTCTAAAGGAAAAAGGATACATGGAATACCTACAAAAATACACCAAAAATTTTCTGATTTTTATGCCTTGTTGATGAAAAAAATTTCCACCAAATATCTTCTTTAGCTTATTTTTCCTTTTCCCGTACAAGACTTCTTCCCATTCTTTTAAATTCTCAATCTCAAAAAACCCCTTCTAACTAATGCTTCTCCTGAAGCTCTTTTACGTCTATGATGGGCTAAGCGCACTTGTATTTTCTCTTTTTTCTTTTTGTTATTTTATTAGTTTGCTCTTTTTTTCCTTTTTTTTTTGGGGTGAATGAGTTAATTGTCCTTTTTTTGGTATGAGGAGTATTATAGATTCTCTATTGAGTTTTGAGTTTTGAGTTTTGTAGTCTGTTTGGCAAGCTTCTTCCCGAGTTAAACGTGTTTTTTTTTTTAATTATTCTTTTTCTCAATTTGAAATGTTTGACCAAACTTTTTGAAAGGAAAAAAAAGTATTTTTAGCTAGAAGTGTTAGCAAAATATTATATAAATTTGTGGGATTGATAAATCAACTTTTGATAGAGTAATTCTCTGTCTTTAAGGAATTCAAGCCCTCACTATTTGTTGCATAGGTTTGTGGCAGAATTCCTCGGGAATATTACAAAGCCAAACGAAATCCAAGTTCCAGCAATAACCTAAAATTTCCTTACGAACATAGTTGTGTGTTTTGGGGAGAGGGAGAAGAGAATCTGACTATTTTATTGTTTGTTCTAAATATATTTTTTATTGCAAAGACATGTATTTATAATACCCTAGGTGTCTTTTAGAACATGTCTATTAAAAATAGACACACATCTTCAAAAAGACACTTCCAATAGTCGCTTTAATTAAATTTAACACTTTCTTCTCTCCTTTATAAATCATTAACTATTCCAATTATCCCCCACTTAATTAATGATTAATATAGCTGTGTAGATGTATGATATAGAAGGTCTTTTTCGAGTTAAATATCCTACTTGTATAAACTATTCAAATTTTTGTCGAAATTAATAGTTAGATTAATTTCTATTGAACCATAATTTTTTGGTGACAAAGATGAAAAAGCTTTATACGCATAAATCGCAAACTTTTCAACATGTTCCGGTATCTCTAGCACCATTATGGCATTGCGCTACCTCCTGAATTTATAAATACTTACTAAGTTTGTATCCCAACTTTAATTAAAGTGGCACCACTTCATGTATTTATATAGGTGAAATTTTAAATTGTCTTTATTTTTGGACTTACCAAGTCTTTATCCTTGACTTTACTTAGTTCTAACCCGAACTCTAGTTTAATTCCAATACTTGCTAATCTTCACGGAATAACTTGTTATTACCTTTTAAACCTTTAGTATTGCTAAGTTTGATCAATAGTAAAGGTAAGGTTCCCATTATCCATAACAAATGTAATTGGTTTAAGACCCGCAACACTCATAGTGTTTGTATCATACCTCTTGGAGAGCATTTTCTAGACATCAACGGGTCAACAATGTTGTCTTTTGATGCATCCATACGGATGGTTTGGGATCGATTCCCTCTCCAATGCCTTCTGGGTTGAGCTTGTCGCACAGAACTTGCGTAATACAATTTACATCTCTTGTGTGGTTTGTAAGCTATTACACAGGGAGAGATTTGCCCTGCACGCACAAAATGCTCACTATAGAATGTTCACCCGAAGAACAGAGACTGTGACAAAGATTATAACGGCTGCGAGTTTTCTCTCTTACTAAAAAAGATATTGTCTTTCGAGCTTGACATAAACAACCGCTGATTAATTCCATCAATATTCAGTTGTCTTTATGTACTCTTATTTCAAATATATTATGTCTAGATTCTCCACTAGTATATCTCGTCAAAATGCCTTAGACATATATAATTGCTTCCGTATTTTAGTGCCGGAGGACAATTGGCAAATTTCGTTATGGCCACAACTTTATATCTCAATAAAATATTCCGCCATATTTACCCTCCCTTTGCAACTACTAAAATAATAAACATACATTCAATCAAAGGAATAAAAATTACACGTTTGTTTCTTAGAAGTTTGTTTACTCTAAAAATCGGATAACAATTAAATTTATACGTGGTCTTAAGAAAAACGTGATTTAATTTAATACAAATGACGAATAATCAAATCGAAATTAAAATTAAGCAATAAATAAAGGAATGCAAACCACCCAAACTAAACAATGATGACCACGTTCGTTGGTCCTTCTTGGGCAGGGATCGATTATAATTGAAATTGGAACAAGATAACAAGATAATGATTCAAGAGACCAATCTTAGATTCCAAGTGTCCTTACAAAAAATTAGACCCCTCTTTATATAGTAGATGAATCCTACTTCAGGTACAACTCTATATAAGATAAAAAAAATCTCCTGATTTGCTAATTAAACTGTTCCATTGATTTGTGCCGAGATTCTCGCCGCGATGCTCGTCCCATTATGGATATTCTGACTTTCCGTTATTTAAGTTCGAGGGTGCCCCTCAAGCATGTTCGAGGTCAGCATCGGTTCCGAGTAACAGGCTCGGTGTTCTCCACTCAAGCATGTTCCAGGCCAGCATCGATTTCGAATAACGGGCTCGGTGTTTTTCGAGGACGGACATTCTTACCTCGTATTCTACCTCGATGAAATTCGGGATCGATCTTCAATCCTTCACATTTTGAGCCCGATTTATCGTGCAACAGTCGAGCCTAATTTTAACTGTATACAAGCTCATGAGATCGCTCTTTTCACATAAAGTGATAATCAAGCCAGACGTTAGCTTGATATTTTTATACAAGTTATCTAACTAGTATCACAATACCTTTATGGTACCGAAGGTAATAAAGTAACATTATTTGTACTTTTTTAAAATAACCAAGTGTCGTTATTATGTCTCTCCAAAGATCACTCCCAAGATGATGAATACATAGTAACATAAACCGCAAAGCAATATTCACCCTAGTGTACTTCGTAGTTTATATTATAGTTTCAATTGCACTAATCTAGTGGAATTGACTAATATATCTTTTCAAAGTCTAAACCCTTTTATTAAAACATCAAATGGCGTAATTTCAGTTGGTAAAAGCATATTCATCCACGATCGTTAGATTTTTAGTTTGAGTCATAATGGAGGAAAAATATAAAAACGCTATAAATCTTTTAAATTTGGGAGGGGTTTAAAAAATTTTAAATCCATAATACTAACGTGATCATTAAATAATTTTGGAAGAACTTTGCAATGTAGTGAAACTGACATAAAGTATAATTGAAGATACATTATTGTGTATGGCAAAATCAGGTTTTTTCATAAAAGAACAGATCGAGGTTGAATCTCGAGGTCGACCCTCGGCACCGGTTAGCCGACTAGTAGTTGAGACCACATGTCCGATGTAGGAGGTCGGAACCATATGATCGGTGCTCGGACCGATATCCGATATCGAGATTGGAACCAAAGTTGAGGCCAGGCTCGATATGGCAATCGATGGGCCACGTCGAGTTTTACCTCGTGATGGTCGATATGTCCGTTGCGTTAACTGCCAACTCATATTCAAAAGTCAATGATACTGCTCAAGCTATACCAAACGTGCAGGGCCCTCACCTAACCTGCAGTACTTTCACCAAATCTGCAGGACCTTTACCAAACGTGCGTGGGCTTTACCAACTATGCAAGGACACTGTGATGATTGTAAAGAACACTTTATGGGCAGGGGGGGGGGGGGGGTCAGATTTCTCCTATATATATATTGATGTACTAGATTCAGAAAAGGGGACTTTCTCAAGAAACAAAGGCAATATATTGATTTCCCAGCTTTGCAATTATACTCTATCTTCTAAGTGTTGTATTCTTTCTCTTTTTACATTTATTCATTTACGATCAGATTTGTCACTTACTTATTGATTCCCAAGCTTAAAATTCAATTGATTTGCTTCCAATTTTTGGGGCAAACAATTATCACTTCAGAATTCTTTGTGAGCTAGGAATAAACATTCTGCTCCATTAAATTCCAAACCATTTGATAATATCACCTTATCAAATTACGATGCCACTTCTCTGGAGCATATTCCAATCCAATCAATGACCTGAACAATTTGTATACTTTCTTCTTGTTTTCCAGGAAGCAGAATTTGAAGTCTATGTTTCACTCCCGTTTGACAACGGGCCAAATATTCCCCTTTTACTTTCATATATTATTTATATTTAACCTCCATTATATTATCAAATCAAATTTAGTCCTACTGTTATACTATCAGGCCAAATTTACCTCTATAATTAGCAAATTTTTTAAAATATCCCTTGATCTGTTAAGTAATCCAAAATCTCCTTCTTTTCTTTAAATCACTTGTCGTTCTTCTTGGTCCATTATTTTTGAAATAATTGGCATTTTACCTACTTTCTGAATTACAGAAAAAAAAATAAGAGAAAAAATATTAAATAATACAACCGAATAAAAAAAGTAAAGTAAATTGAAAAATCTAAATTATGTAGCTTTTCTAAATTCTAAAAGTATTTACAACATTCCAATTTTAATGAATTCGTTGCACCAAATATATGGAGACTTTGCAAGGATTAATGATTAAAGTTGAAGTTCCTCGGAGATTTTATATTGTCTAATTCAATTTTGCTTTAATTAAATGCCTACACATTATGCACTCTTAAGTTAGTTGATCGAACTCTATACTAACCAGGCAATGACAAAATATATTTGAATATGCATGTACATACATGGTGATCAGCTGCATATAATACACAATAAATAGACCCACTAAATTCTATGGAGTGTATATGATTGAAAAATAAATAAAATTCTAAACCAATTTTATTTATTACAAGAAGAGAAAGGTGCATTAGTAATTAAAAATAAATTATGAATAATTTGTATAATCTAGTAACTTTAGCATTCACATCAATAGTAATTTTTGAAAATAATAGAGTAAGAAAAATAACAAATGATTTAAACAAAAAAAAAATTGGGAAATTTTGGATTACTTAACAGATCAAGAGGTATTTTAAAAGTTTGTTGATTATAGAGATAAATTTGGCCCGACAGTATAACGGTAGGAATAAATTTAACCTGATAGTATAACGAAAATTAAATGTAGAAAATATAATATATAAAAATAGACAGGTATATTTGGCCCTTTTCCCTTTTATTTAATACCTTATCTAGCTTCCCTCAAATAAACATAGCATTTGTTAGAGAAGAAATAAAACATGAACATAAGTTGTTCTCATATGTAAGTCCTTCACTCCTCCTAGATTCAATGTCTTTTCTTTTAACTAAGGATTAAAGTTCATAACTACATATTTTTCTGAGTTGTTGCACTCTCGTTCACAATTACCGTAGTATTATCTTGACTTACTGCATTGTCACAGTCATTGTAACTTTTCTTGGGTAACTTTTTGATTAGAAACTCACATTTACATGTGTCTGTTATCATCATTGGAGAATATTCCCATCCCCAATCACCGTGTAGGATTTTAGCTTTTCTTTCCTAACGGACTTTTCAAATAATTCTTGTAACCCGCAAGTATTTCAACAGTTGATCTTTTGTACTTGTCAAACTAACATATGCATTATGTTATTTATTTATTTACCCAAATGCATAAACATCTAAGAATACAATTAGTGATCTCAAGAACAATTTTCAAGTATTAATGTAAGTCTAACCCAGTTTTACTATGTAACGATTCGATCGGTCGTTTTGAGAATTAGCGTTCCGTTGGCAGCTTAAGGTCTTGATCAACTCCGTATTATGTGTTATGAAGTGCGTGCGTAGTCGAATTCGGATTTCGGATGATTCGGGATTAATTTGGAAGAAGGATTTGTGTTTTAGAAGCTTAAGCGATAAGAGTTAACCGGAATTTGACTTTTGATTAGACGACTCCGAAATGGCGTTTTGATGGTTCCAATAGCTTCGTATGGTGATTTTGGACTTAAGCGTGCGTCCGAATTTGATTTTAGAGGTCCGTAGGGTAATTTGGAGCATTTCGGCAAAATTAGAAAGTTGAAGTTTTGGAAGGTTGAGAGGTTTGATCGAGAGTTGACTTTGGTGTTATCGGGGTCGAAATGCAATTCTAAGAGTTGGATTAGCTCCGTTATATCATTTGGGACTTGCATGCAAAATTTAACACCATTCCGGGTTGATTTGATATGTTTCGGCAAGAGTTTTGGAAGTTAAAAGATTTGAAAGTTCATAAGCTCTATTCGTGGTGCGATTCGTAGTTTCGACGTTGTTTGATGTGATTCGAGGCTACGATTAGGTCCGCGTTGTGTTATGGAACTTGTTGGTATGTTTGGATGGGGTTTCGAGGGCCCCGGGTGTGTTTCGGATGATTTTCATGCTTGTGATCAGGTCTGCTTTTAGTGCGTCGCACCTGCGCATTTTGGAGCGCAGGTGCAGGGTCGCTTCTGCTTGCTGTGTGTCGCTTCTGCAATGATGGAGCCTGGGCGGGAGTTCTGCTTCTGCATTGAGGGATCACAGGTGCGATCATCGCATCTGCGTGTTATGGATCGCAAGTGCGAGGTAGGCCGCTTCTGCGATTGTTTGGGCGCGTCTACAATGGTGCAGGTGCGGCCCTATTTTGTGTAGGTGCACATTTTGGTCCAGGTTGTGTGAACTGCAGATGTGAAGTTTTACTCGCAAATGCGCTTCCTTGTCCCCAAATGCGGAAAGTTTTGGGCAGAATCATATAAGTCGAGAGTTTGGCCATTTTTTTCTTATTTTGAGTTGTAGACCTCGATTTTGGGAGATTTTTTGTGAGTTTTTCAAGCAAATCATTTGTGTAAGTGTTCTCTACCCGAATGTTGTTATATTTCATGAATCCATTGCTATTTCATCATTTAATTAGTGAATTAAGTTGGAAATTTGAGAAAATTTGGTAGAAATCTTTCAAAATGTAAAATGATGATTTGAAGGACGAATTGATATCGGAAATTGATAATTTTGGTATGGTTGCACTCATATCGGAATGGGTGCTCAGGTTTGTAATTTTATCGGGTTGCGAGGTGCAGGCCCGGGGTTTGACATTAGGGTTGACCTTTAATGATTGAAGCTTTATTATCCGGAATTATTTTCTATGAGTTTTATTTATGAATTGAAGTTATTTTAGTTAGATTTGATCTGTCCGGAGGGTGTTTCACTCGAGAAGGTCATTTAGAGTATTTGTCTAGCTTCTTTGAGGTACGTATCTTGCCTAACTTTGTATGGGGAAACTACCCCTTAGGATTTGAGTCTTTGGTGCTAATTGTGTCACGTGAAAGTTGTGTACGTGAGGTGACGAGTACGTGCTCCGGCTTATTTGTGAAAATTTGACAGTTCTTATGTCCATTACATATGAAGTTGTGTTGTCATGTTAAATTTCTCATTTACTAAATCCACCCTTACGTGTCTTATTTAGAAATAATTGCTTCATGTTCTTATGGAGTTGTTGCTGGTTTTTCCTTTATTTGATTTTCCCGGACTTAGACTGTGATTAGTTACTCTACAGCATTATCACCTGACTGCTTCCTGTTGAATATTATTGTTGTTAGTGTATCATTGCAAGTATTGTTTTGTATTTCTTATCCTGCTTAGCTTTATATTAATATTGTTTCTCTGTTAGTTTATTTACGCACTTGTTCAGGTTATTTAGTTCGGTAGGTGTTTTGACTGTCCCTCGTCACTACTCCATCGAGGTTATTCTTGATACTTACAGGGTACCCCTGTGATGTACTCATACTACGCTTCTGCATATTTTTTTGCAGATATAGTTACCATGGTTGTTGTTGATTATTAGCTCGTTGGTCGAGCTGTGGAGACTAAAGGTAAACTTGTCGTCGCGTTCGCAGGCTTCGGAGTCACCTTCTGATATTTTTATTGTACCGTTTAATTCCATTCTGAACAGTTGTATTTTGGAAATTTTCTAACAAATACAGTAGAGCTTATGACTTGTACCACCGGTTTTGAAAATTATAATTTGTATAAGATTTTTATCTCGTATTTTTCATTTGATGGTCGAATTCTTCTGTTTATTTTAGTCTTAGAAACTAAGTGCCATCACGATATCATACAAAGGAAAATTGGGATCGTTGACATACTATCTTGAAAATAATCTTCCACATTATTTCAATCGTGCTTCCAATTAGTACACCAATTGTACAATGAATAATAAAATTAATTATTAACCATATATTATTCTTATCATCACAGCATGCAAATGATTACTTTTGAGATCATCACAATAAACATCTACTCCGACACTTTTATTAGTATCCAAATTCTAGAAATCATATAAGGTAGTATATTGAAATAGATAGAGTTAAGAATGTAGAACCGTTGTCGATCCAGTTTCTCGAGCAATTGCTTTCTGATTTTGGCATCAATCTAATGTCTTCAAGTTATAAATCGGCTTTCGATGGTGTGATTCTCTGTTATTAAGGATTTTAAGCCC
Organism: Nicotiana obtusifolia; assembly: GCA_002018475.1. Lineage (NCBI taxonomy): Eukaryota > Viridiplantae > Streptophyta > Magnoliopsida > Solanales > Solanaceae > Nicotiana > Nicotiana obtusifolia. The sequence goes on from MCJB01049416.1 coordinate 53,882, forward strand.
CGATTATTTGCTGCATAAGTTTGCGATAAAATTCCTCCAAAATATTATAAAAGTCAAACGAAATCTAAGTTCCAACAATAACCTAAAATTTTCTTAAGAACGTAGTTGTGTGTTTTGGGGAGAGGGGGAAGAGAATCTAACTATTTTATTGTTTGTTCTGAATATTTTTTTTTATTGCAAAGAAAGGTGTTTATAATACCTTAGGTGTCTTTTAGAACATGTCTATTAAAAATAGACACACATCTTCAAAAATATACTTTCAATAGTTTCTTTAATAAAATTAACACTTCCTTCTTTTTGGTATAAATCATTAACTATTCCAACAAGAAATAGTTTTGAAAAAGTAAAAATAATTAGCTTCTCCCCGGAAGCAGAAGTAATTTTGACTTTTCTTCCTACCAAAATACTTTTAACAAAATATTATTTATATCAAAATAACTTTACTTAGTTTAAGCTATTAAGTACTATATAATGAATTTTTGGATGAACTTTCATATTCACCGAATGTTTTTAGATTTATTCAAATTATCTTAAAAGAATAAATTACTTTTTAATTTTATTTTTATATTTTAATTAAATAAAATAAAAAGACTTAATTATTTCCTTTAATAATAAATATTTGTGATTATTTATTGACTTATATAATATGACCAATTATGCAAATTTTCATGTCCTCATTCGTAATTTAACACTTAAAAGTACTTTTTGACAAGTTTGGCCAAACATAAGTTGTTGTTCAAAAGTGTTTTTCAAATTGATTAGGCAAATATAAATTACTTTTCTCCAAAAGATACTTTTTAAAAAAAAGCTAATTTTTCCAGTTTAGCCAAACAGACTATTATTTTGCTGACTTGATCTACTGTCATAATAGTTAATTATATGTATGCTGATATTTTGAAAAATAACTTTTTATATTATTTCAACGATATCAATATTACTACGATGATTGGCAAATTTTATGCTCGATGTCACCCAGAAATAATTAATTAAATTAGCTATATTTACTAACACTTAAACACATAATTAGTGCTCCTTAATTACACTTCGAAACCATACAAGACGCCAGCATACTTCTCTAATCCACCTTTTAAAAAATAATTATGCCTTATTTTATGAAAAACATGCCACGTCAGCAAACTGTCTGAACCGGCCTGGTGACTCTTCCTGACCGCCCGGTTCACATCCAAATCCTTCGCCACCCGGTTTAAACCACCGTGATGTCCACAGAAACTCATCAAATGCTCCAAATCATAAAATTTATTTCCAAAAAACACCCTGAGAATTCCCAAAAAGTCATTTAACCCACCGGGCAATTTCCGGCGCGTGAGGATTTTTACCAAGTACCCGAAATCGTACGCGCTGTGAAAAGTCACCCAATTCACCGAGTCATTGAAAACCAGCCCTGAGAACATCATCAACTCGGCAAAAACCGCCGAGTCAATCCCAAAAACCCGGTTCATTTAAAAATTTATCCCCTGCATGCGGAGGAGCTCGATCGAGTTCGACGCGTGGTTATAACGCGCCACATCAAAGTCGTAGAAATTGAATTGCCTTACGTACCGGTGGTCGCCGGAGCCCAAATCTGGCAAGTTTCCGGCAGAATCGGAAAGCGTAATCCGAAGTTGAATATTATTCAAAGCATCCACGTTCCATTTCAACAGCGTATACTTGTCCGCCGTCGACGGCGGCGCGTGTTTCCGGGGGACTGTGCTTGTAGATAACACCGGGGAATTCTATGTCCATAGATACAAAAGGGTACTGATCAATCACAGTTGAAATAAGTTCGAATTCGAATTCAAGATTTTTGGCCCATACTTCTCGGATCTTTATCGGGTTCGGATCCGTATCTGCTTCATCAACAGCCATGATCCGGATCTGCTTCATCAACAGCCATGATCCGGATCTGCTTCATGTTCAAATTTCAATAAATACAAATAAAATTATGTGATTTTTTCTAATACGTTAAAGTCTTTAGGAGCAAAATTACCCGATACATATACTAATTGAAAGTAAAAGGTATAACCGACAAAATATTAAGGGGTACGCGAGTTGGTAAGGACATCATTGTCATATAAAAAAATTATATATGAATCTACTCTAAAATCATCGTTCTAGTTTAATAATGGAAGATAAATCTACTCTAAAAATCATCAAATTTTAACGTTATTAAAATTTGGTTGAGGTCGTATAATGTAGTGAGTAAATGAGGATAAAATTTTTCCACTCATTAGATAAAATGATGTAATATATTTTACCTTCCTCATCAATTCTTACTTTTCTTCCTTTACGTGTACTTATTTTTATTTATGTTTTTGAGAATTTCACTTTCTAGTTTCAACTCAATTTCTCTAAATTAGCATATATTTTTTGGTCATTTTAATTGATTCATACATCAAAAAATAATTTTTTTTTGTTGGCGTCTTAATATTTTTTGACATAATTTAAAATGGTAGCATGCGTCTAACCTACACATCATGCGCTACAGTTTTATCATTTACCAAATTTGTGCATGCTTCTTTATATCTCATTATTTTATAAATTTTAGGGAAAAAAAATTTAAGAGACTTTTAATGTATTTTGACTTTAGGCCCCCAAATTTCTTGAATTGTTCTTGACTATGGCATTATGTTCGAATTACGATTTATCTTCAATTTACCTTGTGCCATTTCTCGTAAAAAAAAAAAAAAGTCGTAAATAAAAGTATAAAAAGGTGGAAGGGGTTTGTCTCCAATAATATTCTGAAGATAGACCAATTCTTCATTATACACAAATTATCAGAAAAAAATCCATTTAAAAGTATTTTTCAGTCCTTCCTTTGAATCCAATTTGACCAAAAGTGAGGCAGAGGAACAATCCCAAGTGCCAACAGACCATCCATAGCCTGTAATTAAGCCAATAATGCAAATATCTAAATTAGAGAAAGCTAAGGATTGATCTGAGACGAAATACTTAGTCTATAGACAAAAGACTAGAATATGAGCATAATCATTCTTCTCTAATCGTTCCAGTAAAATGGATAAGTGTCCGTTAAAAAAATGCAACACGATCAAAACATTGATATATATATATATACATATAGATAAGTGTCCGTTAAAAAAATGCAACACGATCAAAACATTGATATATATATATATACATATATATATATATATATACATATATACATATATATATATACGTGGGGTTTGATCTTTTGTTGTTCCCATCGACCATAGAGGCATACGAGAGAAAGCGCTAAACAATGATTCAATGATTGAAGAGGCTTTGATAAGACCTCGACATTCTCGCTTATGTTATTAAGACTCACTTGTCTTCCGAGGCTTGGACCTACTAACAGAGATCCCATTAATATGGTAGGCCTTACGCGCGCGCACATATATATATATATATATATATATAAGTGACTTAATGATCTTCATGTTGTTTTGTTACAAAGAAAGGGGCTAGTTAGAACTAAATCGACAGCTAATTTATATGGTACTTTTATCAATATCACAAAATTAAAAGTTTTTTTTTATAATTGATTTCTTTCTCTCATTCCGATATCATTAGACTATATGATTTGTGAAGTCTTTTCCTGTAAATACTGTATTAACCTAGTAGTAAATTGCTTTATATGTCTTAATTTATGTGATGTAGTTTTGCTTTTTAATCTTTCTCAAAAAAACAATATTTTTTCTTATTCAAAAATAATTTAACTTTAATATTTTTTAATGAGATAATTTATAATAAAAATATATATGACTCGTTTTAGATAATAGATTTTAAAAAAAAAAAATTCCCTCAAACTTCATATCAGTCAAAATGTATCACATAAAATGATCGGAGGCAGTGCAAAGGTTAACCGGGCGAACAGCCGTCCTGGGGCGATTTATTTCGAGGTCATCCAACAAAAGCCACCGATTTTTCGCACTGTTAAAGAAGAAGAACGACTTTTCGTGGACCTCGGAATGCCAGCAAGCTTTGGAGGAAATCAAAAGGTATTTATCGAATCCACCCCTGCTTCACACACCGAAGGCGGAAGGACAACTATACTTGTACTTGGCAGTCTCGAAGATAGCAGTAAGTAGAGTCTTAGTTCGGAAAGAAAAAATAATACTTTTTCTTATTCAAAAATACTTTAACTTTAATTTTTTTTAATGAGATAATTTATAATAAAAATATATATGACTCGTTTTAGATAATAAATTTATAAGTCTTTTTTTTTTCTCAAACTCCAAATCAGTCAAAATGCATCACATAAAATGATCCGAAGGCGTAAAATTAAAAGAGTAATTATGATGGAATTACCAGAATTGAGAAGTGACAGCAGGGCCAGTAGGGAAATGAGAGAGCTCAGTGCCAATACTTTCAAGAAAAAGACCAGTTAAACTTTTGCCATTAATTGCTGGAATGCTTGAAGGTGCCAGCCATCCAATTAGACCAAATCCAATCACATTCAAATCTCTTCTCAGCCAATCTCTCTCAAAGCTTCAAATTACACAGTACAAAATTACAAATGAATTATGATCAAAAGAAAAAAAAAAAACTTACATACGCTGATAAAATATACAATATTTAATTATAATTTAATTTGTCGGGGAGGAATTCAATAATATTTATCTCAAAAAAATTTAATAATTATATATATAAATATTTATTTTTTCAACCGATTCGAAAGCAACAATAAATGAGATTAAATCAGACAAAAGGTTCACCCCACACCTCACCCTGGGGATTGGGGAGTTGACATTTCCATTCTCTTAGGTCCGCTGTAAGCGGGGACATATATACCTTGTCCTATTCGGTGTCACGGGACACCGCTTCGTCGAACTTTTTTACTAGATATATATAAGAGAATTAAAAATATTAGGGATAAATATAGAAATGACATTACTTACAACTATAGTAATTTATTTATTTATTTATTTCTTCAAATTGTGACACTGCTTATGAAAAATCTCGCGTACGCCGCTGGTTGCAAGGCAATAAGATCACGAAGAAGGAGACGCTATCAATCTTTTGTATTCAATATTACGACCCAAAGAGTTGGTCCTTCTGTATATCAACTTGAAACCAAGATTTTACCTTTTTTGCACACTGTAACTTTTTATGTATTGGAGTTCAATTAAACCCGCTTCATCAAAGGTAACTTCGTCACTAATTACAAATTACTAGTTCCATTTATTACGAGCATCAATCAGTAGTTAGCTTAGGTAATTTGATCATGTAAAAAAAAAAATTGTGCTGACTATAAAAGTTAAACTCAAAAATAAAAATAAAGTGTCTAAGTAATCCCACTGTAAGTAGATAGATCTTTATTTGGTAATTTACCATGTAAATTTACCCCCTGAAGCTTGGGCGATCTTTAGAGGGTTTCTTGCTGTCACTTGTGATTTTAAGAAGCCTGTGGAAAAAAAAATGGAATTAGTGAAAAAGTGGAAATTTTTATTACAATAACTAATAAAAAAGGATTGTTATTCGTAAAGTAAATAGTCAACCAAAAATTTTCTTCTAAAGATATTCTTTGTTTTCCATCACTTTTACATGTGTTAAAAAAATATTGTGACATTTTCGTTCTTACGGTCTGCTCAAATTGATTATTCTTGTTACTACAGTTACAGGGTGTAGCATCCGGCAAAGGTGCATATACATTTAAGAATTAATATAGACTTATATATTAAATTAAAAAAATTAAAAAAACTTTAATATGAAATCCGTATTTTATTGTCACTAGAACTAGAGAATTTAATAAATACTTTTTTCACTGACTTAAAATTCGGAATGTGACGATATATACATGAGTTATAATCCGTTAGGCCAAAAGTACTTTTTTTGGGTCCAAAAGTGCTTTTTGGCAAAGTTATTTGGACTAGTTTTTTAGAATTAAAAAAAAATACTTTTGAGAAAGTGTGAAACGGGTTTTGAGAAGCAGAAAAAGTATTTTCTTTCCAAAAATATTTTTTTGGAAAAACAAGTTGAGGAAAAAAATACATTTAAAAGTACATTTTAAAAGTTTAGTCAAATACTAATTTCTATTCAAAAGTGATTTTTAAATTAATTGGCCAAATACAAATTGCTTCTCCCCGAAAGTATTTTTTTGACAAATATTTTTTAAAAAATCTTTTTAAAATAAGATGATTTATAAGTTTGGCCAAACATACTATTGGCTAAATGGTATTACTCATAAAATACCCTTTGAAAATGCACAATATATTAGAAGCAAATACAGAAAAGATTGCCATAAAATAAAATAAAAAAATCTAAGAATCAATCTTTTTCATTTTAGAAGAAATTAATATATTTCCAAAGAGAGTTAAATTACCTGAGTTGAGGGATGTCCTTTTTGGGGATGAAAGAGAGGAACTAACCAAGCCTACAACAGTTGATGTAGTAGCCATACTTGCTGCCATCTTTCTTAATTTTTGTTTTCTGACTTGATTTTGAAGTTGGATTTTGGTCTTTGAAGAGGTGACTAGTGGATGAAAAATAATGGTGAGAAAAAATATTCTTTTAGGAAAATATGTGATGGACTAAGAAAGATTGTGACACTATGTAGATTTTGTGGATGGGGTGTTGATCAATGACTGGTTGCCATGTGGATTTTTATGGATTTCATACTTGGAATTTGGATTGATTTGATTCTGCTGACTTCCTACTGGAATTGTTTGGTACGTTGAATAAGCAAAAATAATCGTGGGATAAAAAATTTAGCATTATTTTGTCCTTTATTTAGTTACTAATTATAGTATAAGTTATCTTGCAGTTAAAAATAATATCAGGATAACTTATACTTACCATAAGGTGGAATAGTAATCACAGGATAAAGCAGTAAGATTAACAATTAGGATTATACAACATACGAAACAGTCATAAGAAATAAGACGAAGACAAGTAATTAATAACCACAGTATAACTAATTCCAACGTAACGAATTCCAGCATCACTTGTTTTCAAACAAAGCTACCCTAGGTCCTACGCATTGACTGTGGTAACAAAATTTATACTGCAGTAAAACTTCTTTACACCAGCCTCATTTGATGCAATATTTTTCGGCTGCTATAGTGAAGTGTTGTTATAAAAAACATATATTATAGCATGACATGAAAAGTCTATTCTAAGAAAAACTTGACCAATATATTAAAATTTTATTATAGAGGATGACTCTTATAAAGATGTCTCACTGTATCATGTTATTTATAAGATAATAAACACATATATCTCTATTATAAACATTAGTGAAAGAATATTTTCCTCAACGATTCATTAAGAACAACGTATATATACAAAGCCGAAAGCATGATCTGTGCCTAATTCTAAGGAGCTAAATATTATCTTTCCTAACTTACATAGATACAAGATATTAGCCTAAATATAAGGAGCTAAATATTATCTTTCCTAACTTACATAAATACAAGATACAAAAATATTGTATTGTTTGACGAGAATTATATCATAGATAATGATCAGGCAGCTAGCTAGTTAAACAGACAAAAAAGTTGCAAGTTGCAGAGGAGATAGTAGATACTATTATTCGGATTAGGATAGCTGATTGTAAAAAGTTGATAAGCTTTAATTGCTGAACCGATTTTATAAATAAGTTATTACGTATTCTAACAGAAGTATTGCAACTGATAATAAGCAGTTGATGTGTTTCATAAAAATACTGATAAAATTCTTTTGTTAAAATAATTAAAATACCCTTTAAAATTTTAACGAGAAGTCTTAGTCTATATTTTGGTTGCTCGAACCTGTGACCTATAGATCGTTTGGAAATAATTTTATTATTGCTCCGAGATGCCCTTTATATCTGGATAAGCTGGTGTGATTTTTATTTTTTTTATTTTTTGTTTTAACAAATGTAATAGTTTCCTGCTACAATCGAAGATAGATTTTATTGTTTGGAGAGAGAAATATCACATATAATAATTAGGGAGCTAGCTAGCTGAAGAAATAAGTTGCAAGCTGCAGAGGAGATACCATTATCAGGTTTAGGATAGCTAATGGTAAGAAGTTGATAAGCTTTAAGCTAAGTGTTGAAATGATTTTATGAATAAGCTGTTCTATATGTGAATAGAAATATTGAAACCGATAATAAGCAATTGTCGTGTTTGATAAAAACGCTGATAAAATTCTTTTGTTAGAATAACTAGAATATCCTTTAAAATTTTATATATATATATATATATATATATATATATATATATATATATATATATATATATATATAATATATAAAATTTTAAGAGTATATTTGTAAAAAAATGAGGAACGACGAATATAGAATAGAGAGAAAGTTAAAGATTTTTGTTTTGAAAATTATATTTTAGAATTAAAAATAATATTAAAGATTAACTAGTAATAGTCTTGATCTAATTAAAAATACTTATAAGCCGAAAGCTATAAGTTAGAATAACCTACTTACGACTTTTGGTTATACGCACTTTAAATGTTTAGAAAACCCAAAATATGATTAAAGACTAGTTTGATCACATTAGCCAAACCCTCTAAATGCAGCTTCTAATTCCAAATATTAAAAGAAACACAACAAGACATTTGGGGCGGAGGCATGTTGGACGAAGCGGTGACACCGCTTCATCAGAAAATCTTGCTAAATATATATATTAATATTGTGCGAAAACGAATAACAAAAAGAAAATAACACCACTTGACAAAAATTGACGCCTAACATATTGGTTAAGTTCATAATTTGCTTTAAAATGTTGGAGCTTTGAACCTCAATTAGAACATATTTTTGGCAAATATTCGAAAGAGCTTTTTGTTAAAAATTATGGGTAAGTAGAATTTGACTCAAAACCTCATCTAACTTATGACTAAACAAAATCAATGCACTAAAGCTATTTTTGTCTAAAAATATGCTAATTAATGCTATTTATTCTTTATTTTTCTGTAAAAATTGAAACCGCTTATAAAAATCTTGCATGCGCCCTGACAAGACATAAGATAGATATACAGTAGGAAGATAATGCTTTCAGTCAATCAATATGCTATGAGCTTATGATGAGGAAGAAATAGCTAAAGTTTCATTGAAGTTAATTCTAATAGATATTATATATAAGGATAGTTTAAATGTAAGATACTATAAATGTCTCTTCATGTACTACGATAGATATTATTGTGAAATACACATTGTTGCAAGTTCGACGACAAATGCAGGTAAAAGACGCATTCTTACCTACCTTATTCGTGGGAGAAATTATGCGTAATGTGCGGAGGCAAATCTCGCATGTAGAATTTTTAGAATGAGTTTAATCTTTCTATATATGTATATATAGCTCGAGTCGAAATTAAACAATTATTTTTATGAACTCACGGAAGAATCCGTTCTAAATCTGCCTCGAATCATGTGTCGAGTGTTCTTCCTAAAACAAGTACTTACCAAACCTCTGATGAAATTTAGTTGAGTTAGTGGAACTAATTGTTAGTAAATTTGTGTTTATTAACAGAAAATCATAAAATCAAAAACTTATCACAAACAAAAAATGCAAAAATATTCCAAGCCCAAAATTTTCTTGCGTGTTCTTAAGGAATTTAATCCCCTCACTGTTGTCCAATATATTTGGATTAATTTCTCCAAAGATAGGACAAAAAATTATTTTGTAATAGCGGCACTTCAAATTACAGAACTTCAACGAACTCAAATGGCGAAGCAAATTGTACTTGACACTTTATATTTATTTTGAAAAATAATACAACAATGTAGGGGAGAGGTTTTCAAATTTATCGATCTGTAAAAAATAAGACCAAATATCTAAATTTATAGACAGTAAAAGAGTGACGATTTTTGAAACTCCAATTTTCTCCACTACCTTGTTGGTCTCATAAAATGCCCTTTCAACTTTCTTTGATTTTAGTATATGATAGATTGCCATTTTTATCATTTTTTTAAAGAGATCTTCTGATGTTGATATTATCTTTGATCTCTCTTGAAGCGACAATGATTTGAATCACTAATTATTATTACTAACGGAAATATTCCATTTGTCCACACTCTCCACCTGCATCCTTTGGTCAAAAAGTTAGATATAACTCTTTTTTTTATCTTTTTTATTTTTTATTCGGTGTTCGGTATTCGTATTAGAACTTCATTATATCTGAATTCGCGTCGTATAGGGCCTCATTCGGGAGGAGACGTTCCCTACCAATAATTTTTTCATACACATGATACGAATTCGAAACCTCTAATTAAAGTAAGAACAGTCTCATTCACTGCACTACAATCTTTTGGTGGTAAGTTTATCAACTCTGAATTGCCAAACAAAATGATCAAATTTCTTGCCGTTTTCTTTCTTTGCCGTTTTTTCAAACCCATAGATTTCGAAAAATGAGAAACATTGCAAATCTGGTGAAGAAGTGAGAGATATTATGTTCATAAACAGAGAATTGCCAAACAAAGTGAAGCAATCCAATAAAAGATGTGTTCGATTTCCAAACATCTATTATTTGAATATAATTCTGCTATCATAAAAAATAGTATGTAATTTCAAATACTTCAATTTCTCTTTTTCATTTAGTCTCTGTGAGCACGTGATTTTTACCATACCCGAATTACCTCATAAAAATCATTAAATAATTTTTAGTTAAGTATTAGCCATTTTAGGAGTTTTATTAGGTTTTAATTGCTTAAATATTAATTAATTAATAAAATATTTTAAAATACGTAGGCATAGCATTTAGTTTAGTTTTGCATTTTAGGATTAAGTTAATGTTTGGTTGTTTTTATAAAATTGAGAAAATCATAAAAATAGTTTATTTTATACTTTCCTAGTTTAATATGTAATTCCTAAGCTAGCTTTATAAATACTTATTTTAGCTAATTATGAAGGGATTAAAGATAAATAATAAACAAATGAAACAAAGAGGAGTTAGAATGGGAAATTAAAGAACTGGACTGGGCCAGATTAATTAAATTGAAGGAAGGCCCAAACCCAATTCATCCCAACCAGCCCCACTCCTTCAGCAGCCCAAATACCCCATTACTCCCCCCACGATCTGGGCCGTCGATCTTAATCAAATCAACGGCCATGAATCAACCCCTCCTAAATATAAAAACATCCTAAACTAAACCCTAAACCTAATCTCCCTTTCCCCTTTCTCTCACTCCCCGCCGCTGCCTCTGTCCAAGCCCCCTCCCCCGCCGATTTCCCCCCCCAAACTCGTCCAAACTCGGGCGAGTTAAAACCCTAACTCGCCCGTGGTCCCCTCCCCTTCCCCACGTACCCTAGCCCTAACGGATCCCTGACAAAGAATCATTTGTACTCAAGTGTTTTGTTGATTTGAGAACTAATTTCGGGTAAATGGGGGCCGTGGATCGATTTAAAATCGATCCTCGCCTTCCATCTGTCCGGTTTTGGTTCTAGAAACGATTTTTTGAAGACTTTCAGATTTTTTTGGGGAGTATTATTTTTGGGGGATTTTTTCGGGTTTCTTGGGGGAAAAGGGGGAGGGCTCTAGAAGTCCTATATAGCGGGTATTGTCTCGAAGAAGAGGGGGACGGGAAATTTTTGAAAAAAAAAAGGGAAGTCTCAGTCGGAGATTTTTGGGAATTTCGGATTTCTCCCTATTTTCCTGTTATTCCAGGTCGTTCGGATTTAGGTTCTTTTCTTCTTCTTGTTTCTGTTTTATTTAGCAATCAAAAAAAAAAACGAGGAACAAGGAGTCCATGCACAACTCAAGTTTGTTTCAAAATCATAATAAGAGACAATAGAATTTCTGTTCCGATATAAAGGAGGGTTCAGTTCAAAAAAAGGAGATAGATTTCCACTCTTTCGACTTCGGTTTCAGGGATTTCAAGAGTCGACTTCGTTCGAGGTGGTGTTTGCTGTCGATTGTAATCGCCGGTTTGAGATTCTGATCCCGAGTTCGTGGTTCGAATTTTTTTTCTTTGTTACTTGAAACTGACACCGCGAGACAGCATTTGCCGTAAGCGGATTCATAGCATTCCTTCATATATCAAAGAAGGCTCGTTTATCAGGTTCATTCTTGATTTCCCCTGTCCGTTTAAGTTTATTTAATCTGAAATTTTTGCTACATGTGTTCTGTTTCCCTTCTATGATTAAACATTTATACGCTTGAACATGTTTGAGTTCAGATACGTTCAGTTGCAAGTCTAGTTGGATTTTGTGATTATTGACTTGGATTTGGTTGCATTGAGCTTTACACATGAATATGGAGCCTATTTGATTAAGGGTTTTCGCTTTAACTCCGACTGATTCGTTGTCTGAAGTTGTCCTAATTTGTATGTTGAAATGGGTCCATTTGTGTCCTTAATTTAACAACATGCTTCTGGCTTTGGTCGCCTGCGGGTTAAGTTTGTGAATTAGATTATGAAAATGGTTAACTGAAACATAAACCTTGGTATTCTCACTTAGTAACCTAGTTTGTAATTTTCTATTACTAGTCCTTTATCGATTCTTAAACGTGAAGTATGATTAAGACTTTAGGCTTGTTATCACTAAATTGAGAGTCATGAATCGGTTTTCTTCTTAATTAAGCTCAAGTGTCTACTGTTCTCAACTCTCCATTGGACATATATTCTCTTTATGTCAAATTTAAGTGTTAGTGGAGTAACCTGTGAGGTATAACTGATGGGAATTTCACGTATTAATGGAAAAGGACTAGGAAGAACTGGGGCGACAAGAATTATTTTCCTGGACTTCGTTTAGCATGGTCATTTAGTTCATTGAGAGGTTCAAATCTTGGAATACATCTTTAATGGATGGTTATTTCTGTCTGTTTTTGTTGCATTCGTCACTGTTCCTATGTGGCCGAAAAGTCGGTGGTTTTCTTTGGGAATTAAGTGTTAAGAAAAGATGGGCATGAATTGAATTCTCAGTTATTTA
>MCJB01049417.1:1886-42425 GCA_002018475.1 Nicotiana obtusifolia
TATCTCACAGACTACTTCTTCAGTATCATTTCCTGTTGTAGGAAGAGCAATGGAGGATAAAGTCTGCCTAGGGTCAGTCCTTTGTGCCTCAGCACACTCATGCGAAACATGAGGAATCCCCTCCCCTGTGGTTACCCCGTCCTGTCCTAGACTAGGGTTGCACTGAAATTCCTCCTTTCCTCCGTCAACTTCAATAGCAGTAGAGACAGGAGAAACATTGTGGGATTGGGGGGCAACAATTAAATCATCAGAAACAACAATAGGGGTATGGGACTGGAGAGTGACCTTTTGGTATTCTACAATAATATTTTCGGAACCTACCTGAGGATGAGTACAGAGAATACCTGACTGTGTAGCTTGACTGGATGGCTGAGTATGTGCTTTGTTGGTCTGTCTTTCCTTTGGCTTGGGCTGGTAGGTCTGTTGTTGCTGCTTGGTCTGGTCGTGACCTCTAAAATTTTTCTTCTTTTGAACTTGCCAGTCATCCTTTGGTGGAATAGCTCCTGATGTTTGATTTTCCCCGCTCTGTTGGTGGTTCTGTGCAGTTTGATCCTTGTTCTGTTCCTTTGATATCAGTAGATTTGTGGCAGTCATTGTTTTTTCTTTTTGCTGGGAGGTAGTAGCTTTATTTTTGGAAAGACTTTGAGCTTGTGAACTACTACTTGCAACTGCATCTCCTTCTTTTCTTTTCTGGTTCTCTTTCTTTTTCTTTTTAACTTGAAAATTTTGATTTGAATGACCCTGATGCTTGCAATGTGTGCAGTATTTCGGGACATTTTCGTATTGAACTTCCAGCCACTGACCATCTCCATTCACATCTTCGTCATAGCCTAGCCACACATGTGTTGGCCTTTCTTTGGTGAGGTCGATTTAAATTTTGACCTTTGCAACACTCCCTCTTAACATGAAATTGAAGCATACCAGATAGAATGAGTGTAACAAGTGAATGATCAAGGTGGCTTTGTGTGTGGATAGTGAAAATCTTCAAAAAAATTTAGCAGGGCACAATGTTTGTTCAAAGCGGGAAAATATAAAGTGAGGCCTACAGTGCTCTTTATACCAACTGTTTGATAAGGGGAAGAAGGACAAGTGCGACCCAACATTTTCATGTGCGGTCCGTACTCTATCACCCGGGGCCTCATCTCAGAACTTAATTTGCGGTCCGTACATTTCAGGTGCGGCCGCAGATTTCACGTGCGGTCACAGATCGACCTCCGCACTGACAAGCTTTAACTTCAGAGAGCTGGTATTTTTGACATCTCAATTGTGCGGTCCGCAAAAGGAATGTGCGGCGGCAATGCTCTTCTGCTATAGCACATAGAAATGTGCGATTCACACAAATAAAGTGCGGTTCGCACAAATGTTTTGAGTACTTAACAATATTTTTGTCCACAATTCCTCTAAGTCACACTCATCCGTGTAGCACACTTCAAATCAAGTTAGAAAAAAAAATAACACCTAACTACAAAATAAAAAGGAAAAGAAACATGGGTTGCCTCCCAAGAAGCGCCTGATTTAACATAGCGGCACGATGAAGAATACCCTCAAGTGAAATAAATGACCGCCATGACGTGGCTATCTCCAACAAATGTGAGCTAAGGAAAATAAACTAGAAATGAACGATTGTTTTTGGTATTTTTTCAAATAGTTAAAAAGCCTAGGGATGTGTCCATAACCTAGGTGTTCGCCTAATGGGTCAAAGATGTTAATACTTGTTTTGTTGATTGGGGTGTGTTATAGCTCTCAACTCTACATTACCCACTCAATACCTCTTGGTCAAAGAGTGATTTTGCCCAATTTGGTTTTCTCAAGTCCAAATGGGTATCAAACAAAATAGTTGATATGACCTCAAGTCGGGTTCTTACTAACTCTAGTTTGAACCCTTTAATTAGGCTAATCAAACTCTCAATTGGCCTAATTCCTTGTTAGCCAAGTTATCCTAGACTAGGTCCCTCTTTCTCAAGTAGAGACTAAGTAAAAAAAGGCATGAATCAATATTTACAACCATTAATTCTAAAATTGAAGCATGAACTAAGCTAAATAATGAACACCCAATCATAATAAGAGTTAAATTAAATACCCATAAGGGTTACACACTAGGCTTGGATAACAACCCTAGTAAGAATCTTGCGACTCATAATGGGAAATGAAGAAAATAAAAAAGAAAAGCTAATTCGTAATCAAAGATTAAAATGATAAAATATAATGTTTAAGCACTAAATTAATCACAGACTTCCTAAAATGGAAAAATGTAACGGCTACAACATCTCAAACTTCGAAACTTGGCCTAAAATTGTGAAACTCGTCTATTTATAGTGACCCAAAATTCACTAACAAAAATGCCACTCGGGAGGTTCTGCGGTACAATTCCATGTGCGGTCCGCATGATGGGATTCTGCAGCCGCACATTTCTGGATTGCGGCTGCGAAGTATCTTCTTGGTCGCACAATTCTTGTGCGGTCCGCACTTTAGTAGGGCGTCAGGACTTGGTCTTTGCACACTCTCTGAACTTTGAATCATTTGTCAGTGAAAACCCTATTCTACGGTCACACAATTCATGAATGCACACTGGCTAAAGTTCTGCTGGGTGCCTTTACTTGGTTTGCGGCCGCATATGGTATTCTGCGGTCTGCAATTTCTTTTGCAACCGCAGAAATTCTTTTGCGGACTGCACTTTTTTGCTTCTATACCCTTTATTGCCTTGTGATTCGAAACACTCCTCTTTGAGTCGGATTTCATCATAGGAGATCAAACTTCCAACATTCCTGCAATTTACACAATTTTATTAGTTTCACAACTTATTTGATTTTGGAAAGTATTCTTTACAAAATCGGGTCAGGCAGACTCGATTTTAGGAATTTGGATGATGATTCCATTTATATATGCTCAACAAGGAGCAATTTGCACCTTTGATTCAATTTTCAAATGATTGAACCCAACCAGGGTTTGAGATTCTACATCTCCTCTACTTATTCTGATTCGCATGTGATATTTCCTTTCCTTATTTGCACTTAATTAATTGTTTTCCATGCTTGTTCGTTCTGTTTCAACACTATATAAACCCCTCCTCTAATTCCCCTAAACGGACCTCAAAACAACTGTTATTCTCTCACTTTCACACCTTCTATACTATTTCTGCTCTCTTGGTACTGGCCGATTGAAAGCCAAGGCCACCGGAATCTTCTCTATCAACCTCCCTAGAGCGAGCAGTGCTCGGGCCTCACTGAAGCTCCTGTGAACTCTGACGCACTAGGATCTGGGGTTCTTAGTGTTGTCTTTTTTTTGCTGTCACTTCCGAGATTCTATGTTAATCACTCTTTTGCTCGTTTATCTTCGCAACTGGTTAGCATTCTTGACCCTTTACAGCCTTAATTATTACTCCTCTACTTATTCATGTATGTGTATTCTACGTGCCAACACTATTTGAAGTTTTAGACAAGCATGCCTTAAGTTTCTTTATTATTTGTGAACTCCAATTATTGTATTGCTGTATACTTTTTGTAATTCTATTATCTTAATGATGTTCTGTAGTTCCATGTTCTCTAGTATCAAACTCGATAGGTTTCAACATGTGTAGTATACCTTCATTCTGTGTATCTGATTCAAGTGGTTTCTAGCCTTCTTAGGTTTTGCCTGAATTGTGATGCTCATGTTAACCTTAAATGCCGTGGCTTTGCCTGTTATGAGTTCACATTCATGCCTTGGATTTCAAGGACCTTTTGTAGAAATTGCTTGCTCAGAATCTGCTTTAATGAATCTCTTCCTATCGAATCCTTTATGCAGTACCCAAATTTGCATGTTGGTACTCCAAGTATCTTGTATCTAGAAGAGAAAGTCGAGCTACAACAGGTTGACCATATTCATGTTTCATAGGCCAGTTAAGATCATTAATGGAATAGTCCAGGCGCAAGCAGAGGCAAGCATGTTTGTTTGTGATTTGTAACTCTGATAATTGTGTTCCTTGAACTGTCAATCCTGCACTATTAGCATTGCTTCTAGGATAAATACCAACGTGTATTTTTTTCTCTCATGTCAGGTCGACTGACATGATTCCTAATGTCTGCTTGTCCTGTTAATCTATAATTGACATGTTCTTTTACCTACTATGAGTTCTTTAGAATCTTTGTGCTATAGTTAATGTCCATCATGTTAAGTTTCATGATCAACTAAGTGGTATGTTTGCAAAATTGTGCCCATTAGCATGTTGTTATGCTGTTTGAAACCACATTCCCATTAGGTTCTCATGTTAAAACCTTCATATAAAGATTGTACTCTACATGCTTCTTGTTCATGATTCTGTTAGACTATCATCTAAAGGTCTTTAGGTTGTTTCTAGATCATGCTTTAATTTAAAACTATTTGAAATTGTTTACTGTCCTATGATGGTCAATCTTGTCACTATCAAACTCTGGTTCTTGGAATTACAAAGCATAAGCTTGCCTCATATGTGTCTTGTGTGCCTTTCCCTTTAGCATGATTCTATTTATATGTCTTGGCTAAAGCTGTTGATGGTTACAACTCTAAGAACTAAGTGTTTAAATTGTTCTATGAGTATTGTGTCACCTGCATAGCTAAATTTAGCATCCATTTCGGTAAGTAAGTTATTCATTGGACATGGAAATGGGCCATTTGTGTTGTTGGTCCTGGGCACTGGATTCAGGCGCACTCTAGTTGTCTTGTGAGCCTGTGGTTTAGGCCTTTTGTTTGTCCGAAGAGTAAGACTATTGAAGGCCTGGGATATCGCTGGGTTATTTTTGTATTGGGCATGTAATTGCTTTAGTGGGCTTGTATTCGTTTTAGCCTGTATTTTGTCATTTTGAAGTCTGTATTATTTCATCTTGGGCCTGTAAAGACTTGTAATAACAAACAATTGGGGTGCTAGAGAAATTAGGGAAACAAGTATATTCTAATGCTTGCATAAAAGGGTAGAAAACATGCCTATAGGGTCTGTGTTGTCTATTTGATATTTGTTCAGCATGCCTTTTATATGTTATTTAATCTGATGTGTTGTACGCTAATAGATAGCATGCCAATAAGAATCACGCACACACTTCGCTTCACATGTCTAAATATGCTACACTTGTTTCCATATCTACTATTCAACACTCTTAGATAACATGCCTATAGGATACAACAATGCAATACCTTTGCCTATCTAAATGCCATGACTATAAGGTCTTAACTAATTAATCAATTGCTTTATGCTAATTTTGTATTGCTTCACTTATATAGCATGCCTATAGGGATCAAGTGTTATAAAATCAAATTCAATTGTCAATTATTAGGAATCCTGCCCATATGATGTTTATTACCGCTGCTAATCCTATTTTTTAAAATGACTCACTGCCTAATTATGCAGCAATTAGAGATCATGCCTATAGGGACTTTCACATGCCTAAGACGGATATCTATAAACCAGCATTAGTGATCTAGAATTATGGGATTGTTTTCACTATCTTATTACGCAAAACGATTAGATATCATGTCTATAGGACTTGCAACTCTCTAATTTGCCTATACGTTAGTCTAGAAATTACAACACTTCCTATATAATACTGGAATCATAAAAAAGTCATGCCTATAAGACTTAATCATTCTAATGCGCCTTAATTCTGTCTACCGCCTAACTAGAAATCTGTTTGCCTGCTTTCCTGCTTATGTGTGGAGATTACTTGAGCCTTTTATTGCAATTATATGCAGTCTTATCTATTTTTGACTGTCGCCTTGTTTTATCATTTTGAGCACCTGAGTTGAGTCTAAAACTACCAAATAGTAGGTCCAAAGCCTCTTGGACCATAGGCATGGGACATGTAGTGCACGCATAGGGTATGATTTAGAATTGAATTAGAACGCCTTTAAGTAAACAACTTCAACATAGTTATTGGGTAACAGGAGATGGTAGTATGTGTTCGCTGAGTTATACGAGCAACCTCTATCTTAAGGGAGTTACGAAATATTATTTATGTTGCACAGGGTGATCCTTTAGGCTAAAAAACTTAGGACCCCCACCCCCCCTTTTTTTGTTTATGTTATTCATGCTTAACATAGATCAACGTAATTTGTACCTACGTAATTGTTAAGACTTGTACCGATTCTCCTATGTATTAATAACACTCTACAACTTCTAAGTTTCCCTTTTATTTGTTTGATCACCTAGCTTAACTATAGAATCCACATAGTCTAAAGTTTGGCTGGGACCACAGTTGTGGACGTCGAAGAGTGCTTAACACCTTCACTTTGAGGTAATTTAAGCCCTTACCCGATCTTCAGTATGACTCGTCAGAAAGAGTTATTTACAAATAGGTTCCCTAACGAACTTTAAAAAATCGATAGGTGGCGACTCTTTAATTTTAATACCCATTTAAAAGAGTTGTCACACGTCGAAATCCGCTTTCACAAGAAAAAGGGGCGTGACAATTAAATTAGTGGTTTGAGTTGAGGAAAAAGGAAAACTTTGTAAAAATCTTTTATAATGTAAAATGATGATTTGAAGGACGAATTGATGTCAGAAATTGATAATTTTTTGTGTGGTTGAACTCGTATCGGAATGGATGTTCTGGTTTTGTGAATTTTATCGGTTCCGAGGTACAAATCTGGGGGTTGACTTTTTAGTTTTTGTTAAAGATTAAGCTTTATTTTCCGGAATTGTTTCCTATGAGTTTTATTTATGATTTGATGTTATTTTGACTAGATTTAAGCTGTTCGGGAGGTTTTTTCACTCGAGAAGGTCATTTTAGAGTAGCGGTCTAACTTCTTTGAGGTAAGTCTCTTGCCTAACTTTGTGCGGGGGAAATTACTCCTTAGGGTTCGAGCCATTTGTGCTAATTGTGTCATGTGAAGGTCGTGTACGCGAGGTGGCGAGTACGTGCTCGGGCTTATTTGTGGTAATTTTATCGTTTATAACTCTTAGGTCCTTATGCCCATTAAATATGAAGTTGTTCTGTCATGTTAAATTCCTCATTCATTTAATTCACCTTAATGTGTCTTATTGGGAATTAATTGCTTCATATTTTACCCTTATTGCCGATTAAACTCTTATGTGCGTTAGCTGAAGTTGTTGCCTCTTCTATTGCCATGCTATCCTTCCCTAATTGCTTATCCTTAATTGAAGTTATTATTATCTTTTGCGTAATAACTTATCCTTAATTGAATTTGTTGTATCTCTTCCGTAATTTCTCAACCTAAAATGAAGTTTTGTTATCCCTTAACATTGTTGACTTATCCTTATTTGGAATTATTGATTCGTGTCTTCTCTCTTATCGTCAAATTGTACTTTTGCGGAATCATTGCTATACATTATCTCTTCCTTGTTGAGCTATTCTTGTTGAGACTATTATTCCCCGTTATGTCCTTCTTTCTGAGCTTGTTCTTTCGTCTCTTTGTGTTCTGAAGTTCTGAGTTGATTTACATATCGTATTCTTGAGTTATTGTCGTTGTTGCTGTTGTATTTACTATTGTTGAGCCAAGGGCTGTGTGGTTATGATATTGAAACTGTTTTATGGAAATGTTGTGGCATGTGGGTACATATTGTGAAAGTCATTTATTTGAGTTGTTATGTTTTGGCGCACGTGCTGTTGTTGAGAGAATTGTTATGTTGTTTGCACGAGGTTTCTATCGTGCTATTGTGATAAGGTGGGCTAAAACATAGGATGCTCTTTCGGGAAAATTAATTTTCAAAACTAAATGTAAAGGCTTCGGCGGTGATATAAGGAAAGTTGTGATTCACTTTATGATTGAGACTACTAGGCGGTACCTCGGTAGGGCTCTTGTTGTCATTTCCCCATTTTGTTTTGTACTTGTCTTTGATTGTTGTTTTCTGTAGCATACCTTTAATCGTCTTCCTCCCTATTGCAATATTTGCTTAGTTTTATGTAGCCAATCTTGTTGTGCTTGTTGTTGCGTCCACTTCATTGTTGTCTTATCTATCGTGTACATTTCGTGGTGATCAATTCTTAGGTGCCATTCATTGTGTCTACTCTTATTGTTTGAGTTGAATTGTGGTAGAACACTTGCACAAGCATACATGAAGATGAATCACCCATATCGGTTTAAGAAGATGAATCTTGATGTTATTGACCATTACATGTACTTTTGTCTACTTTCCTTCTGTGTGAGAGTTGTTCTCCTGGCACGTGGGTTGTCTATGCGGTTATGAATCGTAATGTAGGAACAAGATGCCAAGTGATTAGGGTTCAAGAATTAGAACCTATGAGCTGTAATTATGAGATTCAGTACCTCGTGGAAATGCTTAAACACATCTAGTGTGAAAGCGGTTGTTCTTATTGACTTGTTGCTGGATTTCCTTTTTTGGTTTCACCGGACTTAGACTGTGTTCAGCTTACTCTATGGCATTATTACCTGACTGCTTCCGGTTAAATATTGTTGTTACTAGTGTATCATTGCAAGTATGGGTTATATTCCTTATCCTACTTAGCTCTATATTAATATTGTTTCTCTGTTAGTTCACCTTCACACTTGTTCAGGTTGTTTAGTCCAGTAAGTGTCTTCACTGTCCCTCATCACTACTCCATCGAGGTTACTGTTGATTCTTACTAGTACCGCTGTGGTGCACTCATAATACGCATCTGCACATTTTTGTGCATTTAGGGATTGTACTTGTACTGTTTAATTCTATTCCAAATAGTTGCATTTAGGGATTTTCTAGTAAACTCAATAGAGCTTATGACTTGTACTACCGGTTTTGGGATTGTAAGTTGTGTACTAAGATTTCTATTTCATATTTATTAGTTGATGGTTGAATTCTTCTTTTAATTCAGTAAGTGTTGGGCTTACCCAGTATTAGAGATTATGTGTCGTCACGGCATCCTATAGAGGAAAATTGGGGTCGTGAGAGGGGCCTTAAAATCTCGAGGGACTAAATCAAGACTTTACTAACCTCCCCCTTGAGTCACCCATCCATCTTGAGATTCTCAACCAAATTTTATAGTCTCAATTAAGATAAGACAATAATGACAAGAACATTAAAGATAATGAATGTGCCATTCAATTACTAATATGAATGAATCTAGTTGAACAACATGCAAGTGGGCAAGTGATCTCAAAGGATCTGATGGCCTAAACAATAACAATAACCTAGTATAATCCCACAAGTTGGGTCAGTGTGTACGCATACCTTACTTCTATCTTGGGCTAGAATGGTTGTTTTCAATAGACCCTCGACTCAAGAAGGTGAAAATAAATAATAGAACAGTAACAACAAAGGCCAAAGAGAGTACCAGCAACCTAAGAACCAGAAAAATAGATGAAAAAAATAATAACAATAGCTAGTAACAAAGGCAAGATACTAGGAAACCAGAGTGGAAAATAGTATGAAATTAACATGTACTGCTAGCAGTGTAAGACAAAACACTATCAGACTAACCCTACACTGGTACGGAGTAGAAAAACGCTCGACTACCTACTTACTTTCTACCCAAATGCTCGACCTCGACACCTTCCTATCAATAGTCATGTCCTCGATAAGCTAAAGTCGCTCCATGTCCTATCTGATCATCCCTGCTCATACCCGCCAAAGCCAACCACTCACACCTCCTTACCAGGACATCTAGGCTTCTCCTCTGCACGTGCCCAAATTGTCTAAGCCTTTCTTCCCGCATTTTGTCTTCCATGGGGATCACACCCACCTTCACCCGAACATCTTCATTTTCAATCTTTTCCAACTTAATATGCCTCCACATCCATCTCAATATTCTCGTTTCTGCTACTTTTATCTTCTGACGGCCTAAAATCAAAATATATTAAAAAATCCTTAAATTTCCTCTATAAAATTCACATAATAATGAGAGACAATAAAGCCTATATAGCTTTGGTCTAGCTGTGAGAGTGCAACAAATGATGTGTGAGTTAGGTGCACATCATGTTATAGAATTGTCCTTTATAAAAAAATATGTACTAAGTGAAAATAATACAAGCATGAGCCTATTATTCATCGAGTTTTCAACCTTCCGACTTACCTCGGAGATTTCTTAATTAAAAAAAGATAAGACACAAAAGAACTTACTTTCTGATGTATGGATCAATCAAATGTAACGAAAAGGAATAGCTAACTTAGAGAATCTGAGTTGAAATTAGAAAGTAAAATCGTGAGAAATATGAAAAAAGACTATACATAGAGGAAGAAAAAAAAAATTAATAAGAAGGTAAATATATATTTTTTAAAATGAGAGAAAAAATTATCGTATTAATTCACTCAATCCTAACTCTTTCAAATTTAAAATATATTGAAATTTTGAAAATTTTTATTAATAATTATATCAATATATATATATATATATATATATATATATATATATATATATATATATATATCATATAATAATTTAGTGATATTTGATATTTTTTGGGTCTTAAATATTTGGGGATCTAAGACAAAGGCTTCCTTACCCTGGAGCCACCCTTGGAGACAGAGAGTAACGACTTCGAAACATTCTATTGAGGTTGAAATTATAATACATTCCAAAGGCAGAGGTAGAGATTTGTGGTCACTTGTTATAAAGTATGATTCC
The DNA here is from genome assembly GCA_002018475.1 of Nicotiana obtusifolia. Taxonomy (NCBI): domain Eukaryota; kingdom Viridiplantae; phylum Streptophyta; class Magnoliopsida; order Solanales; family Solanaceae; genus Nicotiana; species Nicotiana obtusifolia. The sequence goes on from MCJB01049417.1 coordinate 12,413, forward strand.
ATTTCTTGCATTCAACCCACAATTGTGACCAAGTTCAATTTGGCCAAAATATATTTTTCTTGATTTCTTGGTATAAGAAATATTACTATATATTAATACTACCAATGTTTTCTACATGACTTATATTCTTGGCTTCTCTATAAATATGTAATATTTCCAATCCATAGCGCAACGGTTGTTTAGCCTGAAAAACGGATAATAATAAATTTGTATGTGGTTTTAAAGATATGTGAATTAATTTGATACAAATGATAAGTTGCATTATATTAAACAGATAAAAGAGGTAATAAATTATTAAACCACTTGAGGAGGTCCGAACTTAACAACATCCTTAATCAAATATTTGCCGTTGGTCCCGGACTCACGATGACCAAGCACTAATGAACAAGAATAAAAACTATGAATAACAGAGAAATTAATACTATATTGTCTTGATATGCGTGTTACAGTGTGTCTAATGAATAATCAGGCCCCCTTTATATAGCAGAGGAGTTTTACTCTAGGTACAATTCCATAAAATATAAAAATCTTCCATTTAACTAATCGGATTTGCGCCGGTACGATCCGAGATTCACGCTGTGATACCCGGCTGGTCACGGATATCACAGCCTTAGTTTAATCATGCTCGGTTGCTGACAACGCTCTCTAAAGTCTTTCGAGATTTGGACTGATCCGGGGGTCATGGCCCCGATATTCCCAAGTGTGGGCGTTGTGCCCCCGGACCCCGGTTCGATGAGACCCTTGCCTCGATTCTGGTTCCTTATCATCACGTCTGTTGCTCGATTTACCTTATTGGACACCGGGGTGTCCCATTGGCCTAGTTTCACCTGTATACAGATAGTACCCTCATTTCTCGGAGAGTAAGTTTACAGAAACGACAAGGAACGACATGAACTCTTCGATTCCTTCTTCAACACGCTGTGATAGAAATGACAAAGAAACTAAAATGTCCCGTCAGTCGAGTCATAATAACCCCAAATGCATGTTAGCCATTGATAGTGCGTTCCTGGATTCGAAACGGTGCAAAAGCCTCTAGAAATACTCCCTCCTTCGTTCATTTTTTACTTTTGACCAAGCGTCTACCGTCGATCCTTCAAGATATCACTGGCTTTCTTCATACTCTAACGTTCTTACCTTTGTTCTTTAAGTTTTTTCAACAAATTGCAATCTTTTCTTTATCCTCTAATCAAGCCAGCGTGCTTGAATTTCTTATCAAATTTTTACCCTTCATCTCCTAATCTTCCTTCGCACATTCAAACCTTTTTCCAAATAACAATGGCGAAGACTTCTAAGATTGTTCCCCAAAAAGGTGCTTCTTCTTCTTCGTAGCCGACCACCAAGGTCGAGGAGACAGCCCCTGATGTGGTTGTCCTCAAGTGGTCCGCTCCTGACATGGCTACCGATAAACCGGCGGCCTAGCCCCCTTGAAAATGTTCGTCACGGGGGGGAGGTGTTCGGCGGTCGACGATTTTAAGGTCGAAAAGCCTCTTCGGTACAAGGCCGAGGCGAGGCGGTGTCAAGGTACATTTGCTCCAACACTGAGGCCGTCATTCTTGTGGTTTGGAAGGACTGCGGCTGGGCGGGTAAGGATGTAGTGATCCTCGGGCCCGATGACGACATTACTACCCATGTGGATGGGTATTTGAGTGTTTACACTTACCCTTTCACATTGTGCCCGGTGGACCCGGTCATTCTGGACTTCTGCAGGAGGTACGACGTGTGCCTCGGTCAGATCCATCCATCACAATGGAGGATCGTATCCTCTTTCGATTCTTTGTGAACATAGCCGACTCTTGTTTGTTCACCGTCGATCATCTACTCCGCATGTACTGTCCCCGAATCTTCTAGGGGGGGCTGATAAAGCTCGTACGCTGGGCTAGCAAAGCCCCGTTCTCAAGCATTGACGAGGACCGAGATTGGGGTTGGCAGGGACGCTTTGTCCAAGTCAGGACCGCCGACCTGATACCTACCGAATTTAGGCCATTCCCTAAGAAGTGGAATGTAGCACGTAAGTGTTCTATTCTTTCAGACGTTGATTTTACGTTTTACCTCCCTTTTCCTCATTGGTATTTGTTGTGGTGTAGCCCTAGCTTGAGTAAAAAATGCCATTCCTCGGCTCAAGGAGTGCATCAAGGGCATTTGTTCGCAGATGCCTTATGCCAAGCGCTCGTGACATGAGCTCCCATAGGGCCGCTGGGAGGCCCGTTCCCATGGTAAGGTTTCTTTTCCTGAATAAGTAGCACTAGGCTTTCTTTTTCAGCACTATGTTCTCATTCCTAATCATTGAGCTTAGGCCCTCAGTAAGGGGCGATGACCTGCTAGCCGATCCTTCTGCTTTGGGGGAGCCTGGGACTGCAGCAGGAGAGAAGAAAAGAAGGAGGGCTCCAAGTTCCTCGAGCTCGGAGAAAACGAAGCCAAGAAGAAAGTTGGCTCGTAAGCCAAAAGAAAGCTCCACTTCTCGAGCGCCTGACTCGGACTAGATTTACCAGCTTAAGCACGAGCTCGAGGAGGATGAACTTTATGTGGCCTGCGAGCCATCTATCCCTGAGGAGCAGGTGGCAGCCGAGGGGGAAAAACAGAGGCTAATCCCCCTCAGTTTCACGAGGCTGGTTGAGAGGTGAGGGCCGATACCCCTCAAGACGCCGGCTCCACCCTGCCCGGTGTTACAGAAATTTTTAGGTCACCTGCATTTACGGAGTCCATGTTCGATGAAGCCCGAACAGTGAAGGAGCGATCTAACGAATGGGCTCATGGTGCGGACGATCCCCTCTGTTGCTTTTTTGATAGTGTGGACTCAACTGCTCTTGAAGACTTCTTTGGGTAGGGTGATTTAGAGGTGCCAAGGAAAAGCTCATCTTCGGAGGTCGGTGGGCCGAATTCAAGCCCAAAGTTGATCAACCGGTTCGCCGCTCCGAGCATGGATCCCGGCGGGAAGCGGTCATTTATCATCACCGTCCTGGAGGATGCCCCGGTTCCTTCTACCCCTATCGAAGTAGCTAGCTACCTCCAGTGCCTGGCCGAGGAACATCAGGAAGAAATGAATGAGGTGGATGCGTCGTGCTTGTTCAACAAAGCACAGCAGGCGTTCAACCAGGTAAGGTGTCATTACACTCTTTTATTTTTGAATTTAGTTTTTGGTATCTCTAATGCCTTTTCCTTTTGATATTTTTGCAAGCCTCGGTAATCCATCAGGAAGCCTTTCTATGGTAACAGTCTTAGGTTAACTAGCTCGAGGCTAAGGTCAAGGAACTTGCTGAGGAGAGGGACATGTATAAGCTTCTCAGCGAACAACGCAAAGAAATAGATAAGTATCTCCGGGCTGAGTTGGACGCGGCTCAGAAGGAACATGCTAACCTGGTTGAATAGGTAAAGATCTTTGAAGTAAGCGATGACGAGTTAGGCATTGCGACCAACTTCGAGCCGAGATGGACGAGGTCAAGGCCATGGCCGAAGAGTCAAAGGGAAAAATAGACCGATTGGCTTCGAAGAAAGAGACTTCTCGAGAGTGGATGGCCTCAGTAGAGGTCCAATTTTGAGTAGAGAGGAAGAAAGCCGAGGCCCAGGCCTAAACAATCGAAAACCTTCAGTCTTAACTAGGCTCGACCATCGCTGAACGGGATACCGTTGGCAAGGAGCTTAAAATAGCAAAGTCAGTGATGAAAATAACCAAGGCTGATTCTGAAGAGATGGTGGCCCAGTACATAGCTGATGCTGAAGCAGCCCAGGATCGCCTGAAAGTCACTGATGAATAAGTAAAGTGGCAGTCCCGAAGAGAGGCTCTCGAGGTGGTCCATGCCTGGGGTTTCGACCTATCCGCCAAGATCAAAGATGCTACAAGGCTGGAGGCCGAGGCCAAGAAGCTGGCTGACCCCGAGGATTAGGAAGGTCTAAGGGCTAAGGCGAACCCGAGGGCGGAGAAGACCCCGATGACCCCGGTGACGAGGCGGGCTCCGGTGGAGATCAGAATTAGGTGCCTTAGAGATTGTTCTTTTGTTTTCATATTTTTTTTCATTTTGTTGAGGTCTTTTGGGCTTTGTAAAGATATTTATTGGAATATATATATATATATATATATATATATATATATAAGGATTTTTTTTCCTTTAACAATTATCGAGTTTGTTTCTTTTGGTTTCTTCTTTATGGTTGCAATTCAAATTCCTTGGCATGAGATAAACCATAGTAATAAGGTTTTGTTCGGAGTTTGGAACAAGGCTCATTCTTGATGTAACTTTGTTTGAAACTCGTGGGGGCTTGGTATGACCGAAAGCTTCCCCCAAAGTTCTTAAATATTTTTAGATTATAGTTTTGCCGAGGGTAGCCTTTGAACCGGTTTGGGTTTTTTAAAAGCCTTATATTTTTATTTCGGGCATCGAACATCTCCGAGTCGTTTCTAGTATGGCCATAGCCTTTTAAGTTTTCATATTGCCTAATAGGCTTTGTACCCCGGGCTTTGATACCGAGTTGTCCGGGCTTGCCTAGGACGACAGTCCCTGAGTGGGGGTGGTTGTAGCCTTTTAAGTTTAGGCATTTTTGTGCCCTAGGCTTCGATAACCCAAGCCGTCCGAGTTTGTCTTGGACCACAGTCCCCCAGTGGGGGTGATCTCTTGGATCCGGATAGAGGCGGCCCTTGGGCTCAATATCCTTAAGGAACAAAATCTAATATTCTTAAGGGAAAAAATATGTATCTGCAAGGTAAAAACTTTCTTTCATTTCTGTGCACAACATACAAGATTGCAAATGTGTACATTCGTGTTATGGCTTAAGTGCTCTATGCAGACATGGTTCATTTGACCGTTTGGCCCTTACAATAAATCCTATCCACCGAGCCCAGACTGTTCAAGAACAAAATTTCCTTCCTTGCTAAAATCATTATCCAAGGGTGATGGCCCCCAGTATTCGAGGCCGATCGTAGAGAGGGTTTAGATATTATTGATGTGACTTCGACTCCGGTTCATAACTGGTGTTCAATTTCAAGTTAGCATGATCTACTGTTGCCTTATTAAAAATATTGCCGAAAAACCCATTTGGGACAAAACCGGTTCAAGGGAAAAAGAGGGCAACGCGTGCTTTTAGGACTAATAGCTGCATCATTCTTTGGTCGCCTGCAAGTGTTAGTCCAATTCATAATATATTTAAAGAAAAGAATGAATGGGGCCATACCTTATAAATAGTATCATTTTAAGTGGGTTATGTTCCAGTTTTTCGGTAGTCGCTCATCGTTCCCTACCTAGAGTTTGTATGATCCTTTGCCGATGATCTCGATAATTTGATACGGACCTTCCCAATTCGGTCCCAGCTTCCCTTAATTTGTGTTCCGGGTGTTTAGTGTCACCTTTTTTAACACAAAATCTCTTATATTTAAGTGTCAGAGGTTGGATCTCCGATTGTAATACCTTTCAATTTGTTGTTTTTGGGCGACCAATCGGACGAGGGCGGCCTCACGCCTGTCCTCCAACAGTTCCAAGTTATGCTCGTGGCCTCATCATTTGACTCTTCGATCGCATATCGGAGTCTGAGACTCGGTTCTCCTACTTCGCCTGGTATTAGCGCTTCGGCATTGTAGACCATCGAGAATGGGGTGGCCGGATACTAGATTTTGAGGTCGTACGATATGCGTACAAGACTTCAGGCAAAATTTCCTTCTATTTTCCTTTGGCGTCGGTTAATCTCTTCTTAAGTTTTTGGAGTATGGTTTTGTTCATAGACTCCGCTCGCCCGTTCCCACTAGGGTGATAGGGTGTTGATAGGATCCTTTTGGTCTTATGGTCCTCGGAAAATTTGCTCACCTTACTGTCGATGAACTACTTCCCATTGTCGCAATCTCGGCCGGCATTCCAAATCGGCATATGATGCGGTCCCAAATAAAATCAATAACTTATTTCTCCCTAACTTTGTCAAATGCCTTGGCTTCCACCCATTTAGAAAAATAGTCAGTCATAAATAATATAAATTGAGCCTTACCAGGTGCCATGGAAAGGAACCGTCGATGTCCATTCCCCATTTCATGAAAGGCTAGGGTGACAAGACCAAATGTAGTAGCTCCCCGGGCGGATGAATCATCAGTGCGTGCGTCTAACATCCATTGCATTTTTGCATGAAATCCTTCTCCTTTTTCTCCATGTCGATCCAGTAGTAGCCGCCTCTTATTATCTTACAAACCAATGATTCGGCACCCGAATGGTTCCCACAAGTGCCTTCAAAACATATTCGGTATCTATCAATGCCATACATATTCGGTATCTATCAATGCCATACATATGACGAGTGGTCCATTATATGTTCTCTTGAATAGGGTGTTGTCTTCGGACAGGCTTAACCTAGCCGCCTTCGTGCGCAGAGCTCTTGATTCTTTAGGATCTGAGGGCATCTATCCGGTATTCAGGTAATCTATATATTTGTTTCTCCAGTCCCAACTTAAGATTGTCGAGCATATCTCGGCATGGCCTTCTTCCATTACCGATTTCATGAGTTGTACAACTGTTATCGAGCTGAATTCATCGTCATCAACCGACAATTTCAAGTTAACAAGAGCATCGGCTTCGCTGTTTTGATCCCGAGGTACATGTTGCGGGGTCTACTCCTTAAATAGATGTAGCGTTACCTGTAGTTTATCCAGGTACCTTTGCATTCGTTCCTCTTTGACTTTGAATGTCCCATTGAGTTGGTTCACCACAAGGAAGGAATCACACTTAGCTTCGATCACCGCAGCCCCTAGGCTTTTAGCCAGTTCGAGACCTACAATCATGGCCTCATACTCGGCCTCGTTGTTAGTCAATTTTATAGTTCTAATAGATTTCCTAACTACAATACTCATCGGTGGCTTTAACATGTTGCCAAATCCGGACTCTTTTGCATTCGATGCACCATCCGTAAAGAGGGTTTAGATACCCGAGGAAGTCCCCGAGTTTAACAACAATTCCCTGTCGACCTTGGGTATTAGGGCTAGCGTGAAGTCGGCCACGAAGTCCACCAAAATTTGAGATTTGATGGCGGTTTAGGGTCGATATTCGATATCGTACCCGCTGATTTCCACAGCCCATTTGGCCATTCATCCGGAGAGCTCGAGTTTATGCATCATGTTTCTCAACGGATAAGTTGTCACGAAACATATGGGACGGCACTGAATATACGATTTTAACTTCCTAGAGGAGCTTAGCAAAGCGAGTGCCAATTTTTCCAAGTGAGGATACCTAGTTTCGACCTCGCCTAGAGTCCTGCTAACATAATAGATAGTAAATTGCATACCATCCTCTTCCCAGACCTGGACTCCTCTTACCGCTATCTTGGATACCGCTAAGCATAGGTACAACTGCTCGTCTACCTTCGGAGTATGATACAAAGGCAGGGTCGAAAGGTACCACTTGAGTTCTTCCATGGCTTGTCGGCACTCCGAAGCCCATGAGAAGTTATTCTTTTTCTTCAATAACGAGAAGAACCGATGGCTCTTGTCGGAGGACCTTGAAATAAATCGACCCAAGGCGGCTATGCGCCTGGTTAACCTTTGAACGACCTTGACATTGTCCACCACGGTAATATCCTCTATGGCCTTGATCTTATCGAGACAGATCTCGATTCCCCGGTTCGACACCATGAATTCGAGGAATTTTTCGGACTCGACTCCGAATGTGCATTTCTCCGGGTTCAGCTTCATATATTATTTCTTCAACATGTTGAATGTTTTCTGCAAATGTTTCAAATGGTCCTCTGCTCGCAGGGACTTAACTAACATATCGTCAATGTATACCGCCATTTATTTTCCTATTTGCAGTTCGAACATCCGATTTACTAGGCATCGGTAAGTGGCACCGGCATTTTTTTAGTCTGAATGGCATTACATAACAGTAGGTGTTGTATTTAGTGATGAAGGATGTTTTTACCTGGTCGCTCGGGTCCAGCCGAATTTGGTTATACCCACAATAGGCATCGGAAAGCTGAGGATCTCGTGGCCGACCATCGCATCGATCATGTATCGATGTGGGAAAAGGAAAAGAGTCCTTGGGGCATGCCTTGTTCAAGTCTTTGTAGTCTACACACATTCTTAATTTATTCCCCTTTTTAGAGACTACTCTATGTTTGCTAATCAATCCGGGTACTTAACTTCCCGAATGGATCCTATTTTAAGGAGTTTAGATACCTCATCTTTGATGAATGCATGCTTGTCTTCGGACTGAGGCCTCCTTTTCTGTTTGACCGGATGCAACTTCGAACCTAGGCTCAGCTTGAGTAGTTATTTCCCGTGGGAATCCCTGTCATGTCAAGGTGGGACCAAGAGAAAAAATCTATGTTAGCTACAAGGAACTCAAAGAGTTTTTTCCTGAGCTCGGGACTTAACCCCGTGCCGGGGTATACCATATGATCGGGCAGGTGCTCGATCAATATGACTTGCTCCAGTTCCTCAATCATTGATTTGGTGGCATCGGAATCTTGAGGGACTATGAAAGACCTAGGAACTCCGTAATCGTCATCCTCGCCCGCCTCCTGCTTTTTCAGCTCGGTCGGGGCCGACATCCATGATTGCTATTTGGTTTCTTCCTTGGTGATGAAACTCGGGTTCTTTGTTGTTGAGAGTGCAAATATCAGGACCACCTCATCGACCACGAACATCTCCTTTACAGTCTGTTATTCTCCGTAAATTGTCTTAATTCCTACTGGTGTTGAGAATTTCAACACCTGGTGTAGTGTCAAGGGCACTGTCTGTTGTGAATCCATGGCCTCACCAACAGAGCGTTGTATCTCATATCTCCTTCGATCACGTAGAACTTTATTTCCTGAACGGTTCCAGCGGTGTTCACCTGTAGGGTTATCTCCCCTTTAGTGGTCGCACATGCCATGTTGAATTCGTTTAGAACTCGGATTGCAGGCACAATTTGGTCTTGTAGACCCAGCTGCTCTACGACCTTCGATATGATGATATTAGCCGAATTACCAGGATCAATTAACACACGCGTAACTCGAAAATTCATTTATGAGTAAAGATATTACCAATGCATCATTGTGTGGTTGCACGATGCCTTCAGCGTCCTCATCGTTGAAAGATACAGTTCCTTCTGTCGATAATTGATACACATCTTTAACGACCCGTCTTTCTTTTGCACGAACAAGACTGGCGCACCCCAAGGTGAAGTGCTAGGCCTAATGAAGCCCTTATCCAGCAAGTCTTCAACTGCGCCTTCAACTCTCACAACTCTGCCGAGGCCATCCTGTATGGAGGGATAGAGATCGGTTGAGTGTCAGGCAACACATCAATGCTAAACTCTACCTCCCTTTCAGGAGGAAGACCTGGGAGTTCATCTGGGAAAACATCTAGAAATTCGTTGACCACGGGGATTGATTTTAGGGTAGGCGGCTTCGCTTCCGCATCCCTAACGCGAACGAGATGATAAATGTAACCCTTTGAGACCATCTTCCTTGCCTTAAGATAGGAAACAAACATACCTTTCGGCGTAGCAATGTTCCCCTTCCATTCAATGATGGATTCACCAAGAAATTGAATTCTAACCATCTTCGTACGACAATCAACATTTGCATAGCATGAGACCAACCAATCCATTCCCATTATCACATTGAAATCAACCATTTCTAACTCGAATAAATTCGCCGAGGTTTGACGACTACAAATCGTCACTGTACAACCTCTATATACCCTTCTAGCAATCACTGATTATCCTATTGGAGTAGATACCTCAGGTGGTTTACTTATTAATTCAGGTTTGACGCCAAACTTATTAGACACAAAGGGTGTCACATATGATAATGTAGATCCCGGATCAATCAATGCATATACATCATAAGAAAACACAGACAATATACCTGTAACAACATCCGGAGATGACTCGAGATCCTGTCGACCTACTAGAGCATATGTTCGATTTTGAGTACCACTCGAACTCGGCACTGCACCTTTACCTCTACCACGACCTATCGACTGCTGAAAACCCTGTGCTGGAGGTCGAACTGATAAGGAAGAACCAGCCACAAATCCAGTCAGCTGAGCCATACCGGCACCTCCTCTGTTGGGACAATCCCGCCTCATATGGCCAGGCTGTCCGCAAGAATAGCATGCATCGGAACCTCGACGGCATAGTCCAAACTGGGCTTTGCCGCACTGACCACAACGAGGTGTTGGGGGTCTCGTCTGACTAGTATCCCTATGCTATTGTGAGCCTGATGCTGGCGAACTCTGACTTGAACCAGAATAGGTAAATTGATCATACTGGGGCCTCTGAAAGCATGGAGGAGCACTAGCTAAAGATGGCGCCAAAATCCTCGAAGGGTGGGGCCTGACACTATCTCTAAAGTCACCAGAATACCCTGCAAATCTCACCCTCTTATGCTGGCCCCTATCCTGCTCCCTGTTTGCTCTTTGCTGGCGCTTACGATCCTCTAGTGTCTGGGCATAAGCCTGAATAGGGGAAATATCAATGCCCTCTATCAAGGAGGCTATCGTGCACTCATTTATCAGATGTGGTCACAATCCGTTCACGAACAAGTGCACCCTATCGCTCATCTCGTCCACTATATTGGGAGCATACCTTGCTAAAGAATCAAACAGCATACTATATTCTCGCACAATCATATTACCCTGTCGAAGGTACAAAAACTTATCAACTCTAGCTCGTCGTACCTCAACTGCAGGTAGTGACGAAGAAAGGCCTCAGAGAATTCCTTCCACTCAGGTGGGGGAGCGTTCGGAGTTCTGGATCTCTCCCAACTATCATACCAGAAAACTGCTAAATCTCGTAACCGATAAGAAGCCAACTCTACTGCCTCCGTATCACTAGCGTGCATAACCTGCAGTGTACGATGAACCTGATCAATAAAAGTCTGCGGGTCCTCCTTAGGGTCTAATCCGGTAAACACTGGAGGATCCAGATTAATAAAATCACGAACTCTCGCACTAACCGGTTTATTAGCAGCACTGGTATTCTGCCTCTGAGCCTGAAAAGCAACCAAGCTAGTCAACAACTGTACCGCACTCCACATATCCTGGTCTGTAGTACCAAATGGAGGAACTAGATATGCAGGGTGCCTTCTAATATCCCCTGGAGGAGATGGAGTAAATGAGGTCTGAGACGGTATCTCACTCTGAGGCTCATTTTGGCCTTCTCTGGTGGGAGGCACCTGACTAGTACCCTTTCCCGCAGCTGTATCAAGTCGTCTACTAATCACTTGCTTCCTAGTTGTTGGCATCGCTGAAAAGAGCATGGTGAATATTAGAGACGAATACTTACGACTCAGCTGTGTGCACGATCTAGATTTAGGAAAAAGGTAACAACCCTAAATGTCGTGCAGCCTCCTGATTATAAATGTGGCGCGCTACACATCCATAATCAGGACTCTACTAGAAACGGCTCATAGACAACCCCTAAGACAGACCTGCTCTGATACCAAGTCTGTCACGACCCAAACCGAAGGGCCATGACGGGCACCTGGGCCTTACGTGCTGAGTACCAACGTACATCTAATTTAACCTTTCTTATTATCTATAAGGGCCGATGAGATCAGTATAAATGGCAGAGAATAATCCTAATCAACCAAAATTCCAGATAATGACATAAACATATAAAACATGGCCGACAAGGCTGTCATGAAAAACCATACAACAAAAATAAATTTGCCGACAAGGCAATCCAAACTATACATGAGTCAACACCTGTCTATGAGCCTCTAATGGAACATAAGTGATGCAACATGGCCGGAACAGGGCCCCGACATACCCATAATGCCTAAAAAATGCATACCAAGACCACGACAAGTCCGGAGAAGGGATCTCGCCAATAACCGCTGAACTGGGCAGCCTACTATGGTGGGGGAGCTTCGCCTACCTGTCTATCAGAACCTGCAGCACGACATTCAGCGTCCACAAATAAAAGGACGTCAGTACGAATAAGGTACTGAGTATGTAAGGCAGGAAAGCATAATGTAAGAACAGTAATGTGCATAGGGATAGAAAATATACACCCTGTAACATCTGAGTGCCTCTGAGGGTGACTAACTATGAAATGCCTGATGTGCATATATATATATATATATATATATCCTTTTAAAATCATCATATACATACGCCTATGTGGGCCTCATCATCATCATATCATACCCCGGCCATCTTAAGGCTCGGTAATATCATATCCAACTGATCAGTGGTTGCACAGTAGGTGCCTTACCCGGCCGACTATAGTGTGGACTCGTTAGAGTAAAATAGATGCCGACTATAGCGCGGTCAGTAGAGTAAAACGGATACATATATATAGTTTCACAATAGGTGCCATACCCGGCGGACTATAGCGCGGCTCGGTAGAGTAAAATAGATAATGCATGCTGGACTCATTGGAACTTTGAACCCTTTGGAGTGGCGTAAGGTCAAAGAAGTAACATCAACATCAATCCTCCCGTAGGAGGGGAAACAATATAAGTACTAGTACCTTCTAAGAGTAGAGTATCTTTGGAGGCTCATTCATTGCATTATGTACAATCAGAGTCGTGCAAAAGAAGGAAAGGGACAGTCTCACATACCTTGGATATACTGCCCAATCTCAGGCTATGAAAGTGCCACGTCTCCTTAGTCTACAATAAGAGAAATGACACTATCGTTATCGTTTAAGCGTCGTGACTATTATGTATCAACCGTAACCTATGTTACGATGAAACGGACAGAACCTCCCCTATATATATGACTTTCCACAAGTTAACACAATTAACAAACAGCCCAAACAACATCAATAATAATCATATTAGTCCTCCAAAGACAGTCCACCAACCAACCACATACTAGCAAGCCTTCCGACATATATCTCACATGTTCTAGCTTTAACGACTTAGCCGTAACTTGAATAATCTTAAATACATGTAGAGTAAGAGGTTCCTTACCTTTAAATAGGATGAAAAACTTCAATTTGACCATAATTGACCACGAAATATATCCCTCCAATGCTGCCACAAGAACAAGGAAGCGAAGCTAACAATCAATTAGAATTTTTTGGTACTAGAATCACTTTAGAAGACTTGAAATCACCTAGGGTTGATATTAAAACTTGAGGGAGTATTTTACAGAACTCAACCAACATAAAACAACCTCCCACACGAGCTTTAACAACACAAATGTCAGCAACAACAAGAGGAACAGGAAACTTACTAGCGCCACGGAATTCCCCGCACTTGATTTGTGTTGTTTGCCCTTTGTTTTGGTCTTGGATCATGAGAGAACCTTGAGAGAGTGTTCTTAGGGTTCTAAGGTCTGAATATACTGAAAAATAATGACTTAAAACAGGGTTGAGGCGTGTTATATATATCCATATGTCTTAAACCGCCTATGTGGGCCCCATAGAGAGGCGCTTGGCGCAGTCTTGCAAAAACGCGAATATCTCTCAACTCAGAGATCGTATCGACAAATGGTTTAATGCAGTTGATACTAGACTCATATATCTACAATTTGGTGGGTAGATCACCCCATAATTCCAAGTAAATTGGGAATAAAGATTCATGAGATTTGACCTAAAGTATGAGAAAAATTATGAACGTAAGTTTCGACAGCTTTTGTCGACTTTTGTTTCATAACTCGTTTGACTTCAAGACTTATGAAACGGGTATTATATGATTCAAATAACTTAAAACATAACCTCTTGGTAATATTAATCACCTCTCGATTTACCCGAAAATACGAATTACAACATCCTTGATTCGTTTAAGTTCTAATACTTGTTAACCACCTTTATACACCCTTGCATCATTTAAGACCAATAGGACTAAATTCTTATCATCTCAAAGGTAATCTCTTCTCGGACCTAGACTATCTTACGACGTAATCTATCATATACAAATATGGGTTGTAACAGTTTCGTCCATACCTATTACCTCTTCGATCTCCATTGTATGGTTGATACCGGTCTATATTTGATCTTGGTTCACAATCAATGTCTCTTTGGATCTGTCACTAGCTCTGACGGGATAAATAGACCCGGAACGGGCCCCAAGCTGATCATTTTTTACCATGATTTAGATTTGTACCGGTTATGGATGTCGGCCCAAGTTACCACCGGATATTCTATCTGATTTTGCTTCAACTGGTGTGAAGCCACTAAATTTCAAGTATTTAGTCCTTGGGAGAAGGCCTGAACGGCCCAATCGTCCATGACCGGGGGCAGGTCCATTTGTTCCATTTGAAATTGGGATACGAATTCCCTAACCATCTCATTATCTCTTTTCTTCGCTTTGAAAAGGCCTGGCTTCCTGGTTTCGACCTTGATAGCCCCAGCATGTGCTTTCATGAAGGTGTCTACAAGCAAAGCAAACGAGTCAATAGAATTGGTGGGTAAGTTGTGATACCATATCATAGCTCCATTTGGCAAGGTCTCTCTGAACTTTTTCAGTAGCCCGGACTTGATCTCATCATCATCCAAGTCGTTCCCCTTGATGGCGCACGTGTAGGAGGTAACATGTTTATTTAGGTCAGTTGTTCCTTTGTAATTAGGAAATTCAGGCATGCGGAACTTCTTTGGGATCGGCTTCGGAGCTGCACTCGGAGGAAAAGGTTTTTTAACAAACTTTTTGGAATCCAGGCTCTTAAATATCGGTGGTGCTCTTGGGATTTGTTCGACCTTGGAATAGTAGGATTCTACTTTTTTGTTATTGGATTCAATTTTATTTTCTCCATACTCCGCCCGTTTTGTCAGTTCCTCAAGCATCTTTATGATCTCGGGGTTGGTCCCGGGTTCAGCTTCACTCGGCGTTTCTGTGATTAGCTCATTTCTGCGAGCGTTTTCTCGCGATTGTTCGTTCTCCACTCTGCTGGGTGCGCGACTCTGGTTCTGCAACGAGGCTATCGCTGCTTGTTGAGCCTGCAACATTTCGAAGATCACTCACAAGTTGATACCATCACCTTCACCGTCGTTTATATTTTGGGCTGCCGATTGGAGTCCCCCGCAGATGTTGTTCTGGAGATCGCTAGGCAAGTTGCATTGATGGCCACGTGTGAGTTAGTGTCGATCAGATCCGCGGCTAGAACTCCGTTGGGGTCGATAGGGGGCAACTCGTTATCGGGTATGACCTTTTTGTTTTCGCCGTGGTGGCGAGATTCGGCATCCATGTTCAAAAGGGCAGATTCAGAGTTCGACATTTTAAACTTTGACCTGAAATTAAAGACCTCAAAGAACAAATGTAAAATAGGGTGTGTTATGGAAATTTGTATCAAATTGCCACTATTATCCTTAGCCCTACGGTGGGCGCCAAACTGTTTACCCTCAAAATGGATAACAACTAAATTTATTTGTAGTTTTAAGGATACGTGGATTAATTCGATACAAACGATAAATTGCATTATATTAAACATATAAAAGAGGTAATAAATTATCAAACCACTTGAGGAGGGTGATTTCGGACTTAACAACAGCCTTATTAAACTATCCGCCCTTGTTCCCGAACTCACGATTACCAAGCACTGATGAACAAGAATAAGAACTTTGAATTACTAATTGCCGGATTTTTGCCGGTATAATCCGAGATTCACGCCGTGATACCTGGCTGGTCACAGATATCACGGGCTTCTGTTAATCGTGCTTGGTTGCTAACAACGCTCTCTGAAGTCTTCTGGAATTTGGACCGATCCTGAGGTCATGGCCCCGATATTCTCGAGGGTGGGCATTGTGCCCCCGGACCTCGGCTCGATGAGACCCTTGTCTCGATTCTGATTCCTTATCATGACGTCTCTTTCTCGATTTACCTTATTGGACACCGGGGTATCCCATTGGCCCGGTTTCCCTCATATACAGCCGCATTTCCTATCAACTAGGAATGGAAGACTAATTAAATAGTCTGGTTTTCCCTAAAGTTCTCTTGATCACTTCATCAGGACTTTATAAATACCTAACTTGAAAGGGTATTTATTGTTTAAAAAGTCAAGTTTATTGTCTTCATCTTTTCATATCAATTAGGATTGAGAAAATTAACACCTTTCTCAATACATCTTTTGCATTGGTAATTGAAGGTTTTCGTTAGGCGAAAGAGGTCACATAAATCCTAATATCCAAACTCTATATAAGCAAGAAGTAAATCTACAACAATTGTGCAAAAGCCTTACTTTCAATTTTAACAAACTAGTTATTCGGAAACGAAAAACAATAATATTTTATATCTATTTTTCTTGTTGCTGAGATAAACTTGAGTACTCTTCATTAGGCACCAATACAGAAGGCAATGAGTGAATATCTACTGGTCCAAGTTGTATAGAAGTTACAAAGATCAACTGCATATCCACGGCGAAGTAGCCAACATGAACACAACCAAATGAAACTATTGGTATTAATTATGTTTATGTGAACTCGCATTCTATCCTTTGCCAAATAACAGTGTATTATGTAATAAATAAAAGTGTACTTTCTCAAACTATTTAATAAGCTTTAAAATAAGATGATTACATGATCCAATATAATAATAATAATAATATATTATTATTATTATTATTATTATTATTATTATTATTATTATTTTAAAGCTATCCATGACAATAGCTCACTTGAATTCAGCTATTACTGCTACTATAGGAGTGCTCTGTATAGAGATAAAAAGTCCATATTCCAGTCATGTGTTTATGCTCTCATTATGTATGTCCTTTTTGGCTCAAACTAAATGGTTTTTTCTCAAAAGCCTCATATCTTTAAGAGGATTACTATGCTTTATATCTAGCCTTTTCTTATTCAATTTCTAATATGAGACGTTATTCACACAACTAACAATCTTCTTTATTGATCTAAGTTTTATATTATCCGTCACCATGATTCTTGGATTTATCGGGTGATTTACTATGTGTCATCCACATCATCTGAGTAGTAATTGCTACCAACTCAATAAGTTTTTTATGTGTGTCTCCAGCTACGGTAAGAGCAAAACCAATGAGCGGGCCGCACATCGCCACTTCGCTATCTTCACATTCATCTCGCCAATCCATTGGCTCTAATACCATTTCTTAGAATCGAAATAATTGGTAACAATCCGACCGGTCGTTTTGAGCATTTGCATTCGTTTGATGGTTCGAGGGCATGAGTAGCCCAATATGATGTATTATGACTTATGTGTATCATCGGTTTTGATTTTCAGATGATTCGGGATTGATTTGGAAGAATGATTCTCAACTAGGAAGCTTTCAGTTGGTAGAGTTGACCAAGTTTGACTTTTATGTATCTGACCTCGGATCAGAGTTTTGATGGTTCAGCTAGGTCTGGAGGGTAATATTAGACTTGGGCATATTCCCAGATTTACATTTGGATGTTTCTAGAATGTTTCGGCACTATTGGGCGAAAATTGGCAATTTGAAGCTTTGGAAAGTTCATAGATTTGACCGGGAGTTGACTTCAATGTTATCGGGTTTGGATTTATGTTGCAGGAGTTGGAATAGATTCGTTATGTCATTTGGGACTTGTGCGCAAAATTTGAGGTCATTCCGAGTTGATTTGATATGGTTCAGCATGAGATTTGGAAGTTAAAAGTTCAAAAGTTCATCAAGTTTGATTTGAGGTATAATTTGTGGTTTTGCTGTTATGTATTTTTTAAGGCCTCAAGTAAGTATATGTTATATTCTAAAACTTGTTGTTATGTTCGGACAGGGTCCCGAGAGGCTCGAGTGAGTTCCTGACGTGGTTTAGATCATTTTATCTCATGTTGCATTGTTGAAGAAGGCTTGGTGATGTTTAGCTTAAAGCATATATATTTCTATGTATATCGCCTCATATTTGACTCTTGTTTCGTGAAATTGGTATGTTAAATGTTACGATTTATATTAATTTGAAGTATTTTTATGTGTAGGAATGAGTCGGGAGCAATTGGGGGCGAAACGCGCAAGATTTGAGCCAAAACGAACAAAACCGGACAATGGAGCATTTGGGCGCCACAGGCAGCGCCTGGTGCCACCTGTGGCACTAGAGGCAGAATGCAACCGGAGGCAGCGCCCTGGTGGGCGCCGGTGACATGAGTTTGTCAAATTTCACCCGGGACAAGGTTATTTCGGCCCTAGACCTACCCAACATGTATAAAAGCAAGACTAAACCTATTTTTGAGGAGAGAGACGCCACTTTGGAGAAAAAGTACACACGGGATCGTGAGGAAGCGTAGAATTCTCAGTTTTCTTCAATCTTTTTCTAGTATTTCCAATTGATTCAAAACTTATGCAATTGTGTGATTATATTATGAGTGGCTAAACACCCATTGTTCTGAGATTGTGATTAGCCATGAATATTGTTGTTTAACGTTAACTTAACCTTGATTATAATTCACCAACATATGGTTGTTTCTTCAATTCTGTGTTTAATTGCTTAATTGTCTGGCCAGCAGTTAGGTTCTATTTACTATCTATGCTATGCTTGGGAAAGCCGAGTTTAGATTAGAGAAGAGTTGAAGAGAGCATAGTCTTAACCCTTAGGGGGAGCGGATTTGTGGTTAGGATAGGAATATACCTAATCACCTTGTTAATTAAATATCATGATCTTATTGCATTCTTAATAGATTGATTTAATAGGAATATAGGCGTTAATCTATTGAGAATAGGCGAGTAGTACTTCGGGAGAAGGCTATGAGAGCATTTATCGATTAATTAGCAACCATGAGTGAATTATATGAAAGGGAGAGTTAATTCGAACACAATACGATTGGTAAATCAATCACAACCATGGAATACTTGTCTCTATGGAATAAACAACAATCAACTAGTTACTTGATAATTTAGTTATTACTTAGAATTGTAGTTTAGCATAATTAAACTCTTGAACTCGAATTTAGCTTGACGGAATAACAATATTGGTGTGTTAGTGAGTAGTTGATATAAGTCCCTATGGGTACGATATCTGGACTTCCAAATCCTATGTTACTTATTGGCCACGTATACTTGCGTGTGCGTTTGGGAGCAACAAGTTTTTGGCGCCGTTGCCGGGGACTTAAAAATTAGCTACTTTGCTGACTTAAGCTTTTATTAGTTATTTGTTCAAGTTTTAATTCGCAGTTTCCTTGTTTGTGTTAACACAGGCTCTTCTCTTGAATGCGGAGGAGTAGAAGTGCAAACAATCTCCTTCCTGTTGATCCTGAAATTGAACGGACACTTCACAAAGTGAGGAGAGAGGTCGAAGCTAGAACTGGAATAGAAAGAGAGTTGGACATCGTAGTTCAACCACAGCCAATAGATATGGCAGGTAATGCAGAGCGTGTGGTGATAGTAGCCGCAAGGCCCAATCTTGCTAATATATCTCAGGCTATTGTGAAACCTGAGATCACAAGGCATTTTGAACTCAAACAGTACATGGTAAAGCTGATTCAGTCCACAGGGCAATATGTGGGTCTATCTCATGAAGATCCGCAAAGGCACATTCACAATTTCTTGGAAATTACGGACACCTACAATTATCCGAACGTTTCCAAGGATTATGTCAGGCTGACACTTTTTCCCTTTTCACTACTGGGGGAAGGAAGGAATGGTTGCAGAAAGAGCCCGCAACTCAATCCACACTTGGGACGATCTAGCAAGGAAATTCTTAATCAAATTTTTCCCCACCAAGAAGACAAAGTCATTGAGGAGTCAAATTCATGGGTTCGAACAACGGGATGGAGAGACACTTCGTCAAGCATGGGAAAGATACAAGAAGCTGCTCAGAGATTGCCCGCATCATTGTCAGACTGATGAGGTATTGGGACACACTTTTGTTGATGGATTAGATAAGGCCTCAAAGATGACTCTTGACTCAGCTTGTGGAGGTAGTTGCATGGCGAAACCATATAGTGAAATTCAACTCTTGCTGAATAACTTCACTGCTAATGATCATAACTGGCAAGGAGATGGGGATTCATGCAAGGAAAGTAAACAGAAGGCAGCCGGGTTGATTGAGCTTGATGACTTCTCGGTCATGAGAGCTGAGATAGCAAAATTGGCAAACCAGATGAATAGAATGACAATGCAACAGACACAACAGATGCAATATGTACAACAGATGTCTCTTTGCTGCGAACTATGTGGTGACAACCATATAAGTGACATGTGCCCCACGTATCCAGAATCTATATACTATGTGGGACAGCAGAGCAGGGGTCCAATGAATCAGAATGCCCAATATGGGATCACTTATAACCCAAATTGGAGGAATCATCCCGACTTCTCATGGGGTGGAAATCAGCCGAATAAGAATCATTATAGACCCCAAGGAAATTTCAATCAACCTCAAAAGCAACCTCAATAGGTAGAAGAGAATGGGAATGAATTGTTGAAGCAGTTGTTGCTTGACAATAAACAATTCAGGACCGAATATCAAGCCCTCACCACAACATTGAGAAATTTGGAGCGTCAAATGGGACAGCTTGTCGGTGCTCAAAATACTGGACCAACTGGAGCTCTTCCAAGTGACACTGAAGCAAATTCTAGGGCAGCCCTTAATGCCGTGTCGTTGAGGAATGGGAGACAACTAGAAGAAGTTCAGTCTAAAAAGAGAAAACATGTGATTTTTAATGAGAAGCCAACCACTGTAGAATCATCATCAGAGAAAGATAAGGAGCCAGAGAAGCCAGCTGGAGAGGTGGTGGCTGAGCAACCCCCACAATTGGTTGCAAGGCCACCACCTCCATTCCCTCAAACATTGCAGAAATTAAGAGATAATGATGCATATAAAAAGTTTCTTGATATCTTGAAGCAGGTGCAAATTAATATTCCATTGGTTGACATCTTACAAGAAGTACCCAAATATGCAAAGTACATCAAGGACATTGTGGCAAATAAAAGGAGGCTAACCGAGTTCAAGACTGTGGCACTCATTGAGGAGTGCAGTTCCAGAATTCAAGGTAAGTTGCCTCAGAAATTGAAGGATCCAGGTAGTTTCACTATCCAAATCTCGATTAGTAAACATGCTGTTGAGCGAGCTTTATGTGATCTTGGAGCAAGCATAAATTCTATGCCGCTATTGGTGTTCAGACAGTTGGGGTTGGGTGATCCACGCCCAACAACAGTTATCTTACAGTTAGCTGATCGCTCCCTTGCTCATCCTGAGGGAGTGATCGAAGATGTGCTAGTTCAAGTGGGTCTTTCATATTCCCTGCTGATTTCATTATCCTGGACTACGAGCCCGATCAGGAAGTCCCATTTATTTTGGGCCATCCATTCTTAGCCACAGGCCGAGCTATTATCGATGTTTGCAAAGGAAAGATGACGATGAGAGTAGGTGACCGAGTAGAGGTATTCAATGTTTATAAAGCGCTCAGGTTGCCAACCCACTATGAAGAATTATCCATGATCTCTGTGGTGGAGAGTGATTCCACATCATTAGTGCCTTGTATGAGCCCTGTAGATTCTGTTGAACATGTATTGATTGGGGATGTGGAAAATAGTGAAGATGAAACGATGGAGAAATTGAGCAAGTACTGGACATGTCCTGCAGTTAAGTCCAGGGATTCAGAAAATTTGAAGAATTGGAAAGGCTGTCATTCTGACCCTTCCCAGGCCATCTATTGAGGAGGCTCCAAGGCTAGAACTCAAGCCACTTCCACTGCATCTGCGCTAAGCTTATTTGGAATACTCTGAGACACTGCAAGTGATTATTTCATCCAGCTTGACCAGCACTCAAGAAGAAAAATTGCTCAGAGTCCTCCGCTAGTATAAAAAGGCCCTCGGGTGGACTATAGCTGACATCAAGGGTATTAGTCCATCATTTTGCATGCATAAAATCTTTTTAGAGGACGGACACCACCCCAGTGTGGAGCAGCAAAGGAGATTAAATCCCATCATGAAAGAGGTGGTGAAAAAGGAAGTAATCAAGTTGCTCGATGCAGGTATCATTTTTCCTATTTCTGATAGCACTTGGGTAAGCCCGGTTCAATATGTGCGCAAAAAGGGAGGAATGACTGTAGTTGAGAACGAGAAGAATGAGCTAATCCCCACTCGCACTGTTACGGGATGGAGAGTCTACATCGATTATAGAAGGCTCAACAAGGCAACTCACAAGGACAACTTCCCACTTCCATTCATCGACCTAATGCTAGACAGGTTAGCCGAGCATGAATATTATTGTTTCCTTGATGGCTACTCAGGATACAATCAGATTGTCATATGCCTAGAGGATCAGGAGAAGACTACTTTTACTTGTCCTTATGGCACTTTCACCTTCAAGCGAATGCTGTTTGGACTTTGTAATGCACCAGCCACTTTCCAGAGGTGTATGATAGCTATTTTCATCGACATGGTGGAAAGATTCGTGGAAGTGTTTATGGATGATTTTTCAGTCTTTGGATCCTCTTATGATGATTGCTTGAGGAATTTAA
Organism: Nicotiana obtusifolia; assembly: GCA_002018475.1. Taxonomy (NCBI): domain Eukaryota; kingdom Viridiplantae; phylum Streptophyta; class Magnoliopsida; order Solanales; family Solanaceae; genus Nicotiana; species Nicotiana obtusifolia. The sequence continues at coordinate 34,691 of MCJB01049417.1, forward strand.
GCAAGGTGCTAGCCCGTTATGAAGAAATAAATCTGGTACTGAATTGGGAAAAGTGCCATTTTATGGTACAAGAAGGCATTGTGTTGGGTCACAAAATATCTAGGATCGGCATTGAAGTTGATAAAGCGAAGGTGGAGGCGGTTGAAAAATTACCTCCACCTATTTCAGTGAAGGGTGTCCGGAGTTTCTTGGGACACGCGGGTTTCTATCGGCGCTTTATTAAAGATTTTTCAAAAATTGCTACTCCTTTGTGCAGGTTGCTTGAAAAAGATGTAACTTTCAACTTTGATGATGCTTGCCTCAAGGCATTTGAAGAACTTAAAAAGAAATTGGTGACTGCTCCCATTATCGTGGCACCTGATTGGTCCTTATTTGAACTTATGTGTGATGCGAGTGACCTTGCTTTTGGGGCTGTGCTAGGCCAGAAGAAGGACAAGGTGGTGTTATATTCCATCTACTATGCGAGCAAGACTCTTGATGATGCACAGCTGAATCACGCCACCACGGAGAAGGAGCTGTTAGCTGTAGTGTGGGTATTTGAGAAATTTCTGGCATACTTGGTGGGAACGAAAGTCATAGTCCATACCGATCATGCAGCAATCAGGTATTTGTTTACAAAAAAAAAGAATCTAAGGCTAGATTGATGTGCTGGGTTTTATTGCTGCAGGAATTTGATGTAGAAATACGAGATCGAAAGGGGACAGATAACCAAGTAGCTGACCATCTATCACGGTTGGAAAATCACAATCACGTAGAGGAGGGTGGCCAAATTAAAGAAGTATTTCCTGATGAGCAACTTTTTGCTATAACCCATAAACCCTCCCCCATGGTACGCAGATTATGTGAATTATCTTGTGAGTGGGGTACTTCCTCCCGAAATCAAATCTGAAGCTAGAAAGAGGTTTTTACATGACGTGAACTTCTACTACTGGGATGAACCATACTTATTCAAGCAATGTGTTGATCAATTGATGAGGAGATGCATTCCTGAAAAAGAGGTGGAATTAGTATTGTATGATTGTCACGCATCACCTTATGGGGGCCATCATGGAGGAGATAGAACAGCTGCAAAGGTGCTACAATCCAATCTCTTTTGGCCGACTTTATTCAAGGATGCCCATGCATTCGTTAAGAAGTGTGACCAATGTCAGAGAATGGGTCACAAGGAAACATGAGATGCCTCTAAATAACATTCTAGAAGTTGAGCTTTTTGATGTGTGGGGGATAGATGTTATGGGGCCATTTCCACCGTCTAGAGAAAAAAAATACATTTTGCTAGCAGTTGACTACGTGTCAAAATGGGTGGAGGCAATTGCCTTGCCAACAAATGATGTCATGGTGGTAGCTGCGTTTGTGAAAAAGAACATATTCTCGAGCTTTGGGACTCCACGTGCTTTAATCAGGGATGAAGGAACTCATTTTTGCAATCGATTATTGAATAACCTTCTAGCTAAATATGGATTCGCCACAGAGTTGCTACAGCATATCATCCACAGACAAGTGGGCAAGCTGAGGTGTCAAATAGAGAAATCAAGCAAATATTAGAGAAGACGGTGAGTGTGAATAGGAAGGATTGGGCTGCAAAGTTGGATGATGCCCTCTGGGCATATAGGACAGCATATAAAACGCCAATTGGAGCGTCCCCTTACAAGCTAGTTTATGGTAAAGCATGTCACTTACCCGTTGAACTGGAACACAAGGCATATGGGCTATTAAGAAGCTGAACATGGACTTTGAGGTCGCAGGCGAGAAAAGACTTATGCAGTTAAATGAGTTAGATGAGTTCAGGCTGCACTTTTACGAAAATGCTAAGCTATATAAAGAAAAGATAAAAAGATGGCATGACAAGCATATCAAGCTGCGTTACTTTGGGCCAGGCCAACAGGTGTTATTATTCATTCCTAGACTACGGCTATTCCCTGGGAATCTAAAATTGAGATGGTCAGGTCCTTTTGAGGTGGTGAGGGTCACTCCTTATGGTGCAATCGAGCTGCGAGCTTTAAATAGTGAGCGGAAATTCTTGGTGAATGGTCATAGAGTCAATAATTATTGGGGAGGAATGATTAATCGTGAGAAGACCAAGGTTGTACTCGCTGACGAGTAAGCGAGACTCTGCGTCATGCCGCGACGTTAAATCAGGTGCTTGTTGGGAGGCAACCCAATCTTTATCTCTTTCCTAGTTTAACTTCTTAATCTATTTTTTCGAATAGATAGAGTATTGCACTTCATTCATAGGTATAGAAATATTGGATGTAATGGTGTAGGACGTGTAAATTGGGTATATATAAGGCTCGGGGGATCGGGATGTTTATTCAAAAAAATATATATTCGTGAATAGCGCCCAAGCAAGCGCCCAGCGCCGCCTGGGGCGCTGTAGGCAGAAAGTTTCAAGACCCCAGCGCCAGGGAGGGCGCGAGGCGCCAGCTGGGGGGGGGGGTCAGGTAAGTTTTCAAATTTTTTTTTTTTAATTATATTCTCAACCCATATCCATTTAACCCAACCCAAATACCTATTTACACTAATAATAATACCCATATCCTTTCCCAAACCCACCTAAATACCAACCAACAAAAACAAAAAACATAAACGCACTCTTCTTCTGCCCGCGTCTTCTTCTTCTTCTTCACAAAATTTTTTTCAATTTTTCATTCTCTCTCGCACTCTTTCTCCAGGTATGTTCTTCTTCTTCTCTTCTATTTATTATGTGTTTTCATTAGTATTCATCTACACTCCAATCCCCAAGACAGCCAATTCCCCATAGTTTCATATGATAGTTTCCTACTCCCTCATGTAGTTCTTATGACACCTTTATGGTGGGTGTGTTGTTTTGGTCGAAATTTGTGTGTTTCATGTGTATTCGGAGTAGTAAACTGGAATTCCCTCTACTTCGTTGAAAATTGGGAGGGCCATCATATTCCACCATTGTTGAAATTTAAGAACACACTTCATGCCCACATGTGTTTGTTTAAATGGTCGAGTGATTTTGTGAACCGGTGAAGTCTGAGTAACCGGATGCACTTGTGTATGCATTTGGGCTAAGTGTGGGGTGTCTAGGGATTCTTTTACAAGTTGGGGGATGTGGCTTTGATGCGAAATATGTTCTTACACCATTGCTTTTGTGTGTTGTATGTTGTAGAATCTTATAAGTTAGCCTAATTTAACATAATCTAATATTTGTGAAAGGTGCAGACCATATGCCTTTAGCTGACCTTATTGAGTATTCACGTTGCCATGATCAATCATTATTGTGTAGCATGGGAAAGTCTTGAGTACCCATAGTTTTGAGGTGCAACACTTGTACTTGTGCCTTCGGTTTTAAGTGTGGGGTCATTTGATAACTTGCATGCCAACCGGAGGCATATGTCTTGAACCTTTCTCACATTCATGTTTACTTGTGTTGCACGACACTATCGCAAGGAAGCCTGCAAACTTTAATTTTAATATATGGAGGTTCAAAATTAAGTGTCAACAGCTGCCTCTCTTTGACAGGAGATGATATAAGAGCCTTTAGGCGAAGAAATTGACACCAAACACAAGTTTGACCCGACATAATAAAGTGGGGAATGGAGGATGTTTTGAAGATTGTGACCGAACTCTGGTATTTGGGTTGCCTACATATCATGGGTACACGAGAATCAGGCCGCGTGTAGTTTTGGAATGCAATTGAGTGCTACTTGTGGATTGTAGCCTCATGGGGTGGAAGACAAACGTTTGAGGATGAAGGGGTTCATGTGATCTCGACATTGCTTCCAATATTGCACAGTGTCAGACTATGGTGCCCCTGGGACGTGATGTTGGATGGGCGAATAGATTGATTGAATGATTTTGATGTGGATGCGGCTGGGCTTTGTGTTGAGTTTTCCTACATATCTCGCATGTAACGAGAATCAGGCCGGTTGTAGTTCGAGAAGGGATGGTTTGATTTTATTTTTAATTTGAAAATTGCCCCAGCATTAGGCTGTGATAACACTGGGTGTTATTTTAACTATGGGGGTTCAAATTACCTACACACCACATTTAAAATGGGACAAAAGAACAATACTTGGGGACAAGCCGCCGAGTGCTGTTGAGAAGCTCGACGTCCGTCCTCCAAATCTACCCCAGTTTATTTGCTAGAAGATAGTTCCATTTTGTGTCGCGTCAGTAGAGTTGACGAGATGCGGACTATGCTTCTGTTTAACTTGGCAAAGATGGATATGTAATTTTTGAATGAAATAGGCTCCTAGGTTGGAACTTTAATTCGAAAGGGATCCGAACTAGATACTGGTCCAAAGTGATCGGAGTATTTTGGTTTTTTGATGGAAATCCGGGATGCATACCGATCCGAAGTGACCGGATCATTCTAATCTATGATACCCATATTAGAAGGTGGCCGCCTATAAAATTGATCTTGAAATAAATGCCCATTGTTCAGGAAGTCGCCTGGAAATTTGGCTTTGAAAGGAAAGGCCCATTGTTCAGGAGGATGCCTGGAAAATTTGACTTGAAATAAAATGTACATTATTCATGAGGGTGCCTGGAAAAGCAAGAAGCTATTTTTTTATTGTTGGAAAATTGATGAAAAGGGTTCTGTTATTAATGATTCAGGTAGGCAGTAGATGCAAAATGATGGAATTTTGAAATGATATGGCCGGGTCTGTCCTAGACTGCCTACATATCCCAATGGAATCAAGCCAAAATGTAGTTCGATGACAAAAGATGACTGAATCTGATTGGGATTGCCTACGTATTTCTACCAAAGGAAATCAAGTCGTGGTGTAGTTCCGAATACATTGAATGATTTTTTTGGTTTTCTATTATAAGAGTGGGACCGGACCCTACGTGGGTTACCTACATATCCCCCGTGGGAAGTCAAATCAGGTTTTTGTTACAACAAAACCTAACCCTATTGTCAACAAAACTTGACTCTTTTTGTTCTCTGTGTCTTTTGCTATTTTGTAGCTTTTATAGAGAATATTGGAAAGAAAGACTGCGATTTTATTGAACGATTGTCTTTTGACTTGACTTTCGGTTGGTACCAACAATGAGTTTTGTGCATAAGAATTTCCACCATATACTTTCCAGCAAACCGAGATAAGCTTATGGGTAATTCCTATAGCTTCGAGTGGTACCTCATGTATACCTAAGTTTGACAAGATTTGTTCATCTTGCTTCAATCAAAGGTTTTGAATTTAGCCTAAACTCATGTTTCAAGTGCCCTCACCACAAAGAAAGTCCTAAATTTCACACATATTTGAAGTATATATTTTTTTGTATTTTGACATTTAGGACATTTTTTGAGAAATGCACTCACACTCAGAAAGATATTCAATGCATGCGATTGAGATACCATATGCTTGACATTTATGTGAGTATCCACTAATGTGAGAACACTTGGAATAGGATCATGTAGGGCTTTATCATTGGATTTGTAGGATTAGGAAAGGATAAGATATTCATTTGGGATAATGGTGGTTAATCCCTCCTTGAGCGTTGCACTGTGTCCGGGCCTACGGTGTCCAAACCATGCTTCGGCGCTTGATCTTGTTTGGCTTGATGTTCTTTTTCTATGTTTTGACTTCTTTTTGAACTTGTCGGAGATTCTTCTTCCTTTTCCAGAGATTTTTTTTTTCCTTTTTTCCTTTGGAAGTTTCTCAACTTTGCAAGAGTTTTTTCCTTCTTTTTGTTGGAGTTCCTCCTCTTTGATTTGTGGAGTTTCTCGCTTTTGCAGGACTTCTCCTCGAATTTGCCGAAGTTTTCCTCTTCTTGTGGGATCCTCCTTTTGAATTTGCGGAGTTTCCTGTTTCTTTTTGAAATCATGTCTTTGGTTGTCTTGGACTTTGCATATTTTGCCTTTATATGCTTGTCACCTTCACGTTGGTTTTCGTCCGCAGTTGCACACTTTTAGTGCGTGCAAGGAGGTTAGGCCAAGAGACGGGTAGTGCTCGTAAGCATAAAGACGGGTATATGCTAAGATGTGATTTGTACAAGAAAAAGGCTCAAAAGGGGGGAATGCTAAGGATTGACGTCATTTGGTAGGCTAGAAAGGCTCAAACGGGTCAAAGAAAGCCGACGATCCTTTCCCAAACCAAACGCTACTCAGGATTTCGCCTCAACAGACATTCGGGCCAAGTTCTAGATCTACAGTGCACTGCAATGAATTTTAAATCTAAAGCTCACCATGCAATGCACAAGAAACGATGAGGACGGCTTTGTTCTTACCCTTACTGTAAGCATGAGATTTTTCAAGTGTCACTAAGGTATAATTGAGAGGTACTTTAAGAGTCTATGGTTTACCCAAAATTGATCCTCTCCATCAGACCAATTAACATTTGTTCTTTCTTAAGCACACTCCTAACCGTGTTGGTACCAACCATGTCAATATTTGGTGACTTTTCCTCTTCTTTTTTTTTTTTTTTTGATTTTTGATATATGGGACCAAGGTCATACGAAAAAATTTTCGTCTTCTTTTTTGATTTTGATAAATGGGACTAAACCCGAGGAAAGTTCCCCTTTTTTTTGAATTTTTGGATTTTGACTTAACAACAATTTTTACTTTTTTCCTTTTTTTAACTTAATCAAAATTCTTTTTGAAAAAATGAGACCAAACCCGAAGTTTGCCTACGTATCTCGTCGAAATGAGACCGAACGTGGGAAGGGTCCTTGATTGATGGTTTTTTGATGTTTTTAGAAAAATGAGATCGAAACCGGGAAGGGTCCTTGATAGATTATTTTTGACTTTTTGAAAATGTGATCAAACTCGGGAAGGGTCCTTGATCGATGATTTTTTGATTTTTGAAAATTTTGATTGAACCCGAGAAGGGCCCTTGATTGATGATTTTCTTGATTTTATTTGAAAAATGTGACCGAACCCACAGGTTGCCTACGTATCTCGTCGAAACAAGAATCAGGTCAGGCATAGTTCGGGAAGGTTAGAGATAAAGGGAGGTGTTTTGATTTTTTTTTTTTGAATTTCCTCAAGGAAAGAGAATGATGTTTTTGAATTTTGATTTTGATGTCTCACGTAGAGACTTCTAGAGAAGAAATAGAGGAAGGTGTGTATTATATATATATATATATATATATATATATATATATATATATAATATGTGTGTGTATTTGTGTTTGTTATATTTTTAATTTTTATGAATGATTCCTTTGTAAGGATCTTCAATAAGCTGTAACCCAAGTGGCCAGACTTGACCGATTCGTCCAGTTATGGATGAGAAAATCATACAGGTTGCCTACATATCTTGACACGAGGCCAAGAATTAGGTACGTGTAGTTCGTGAAGATTAGGGATAGAGGAAGATGTTTCGGAATTTTTTTTTATTTCCTCAACGACAAATTATGCAAGAATATGTTTTTGGATTTTGATTTTCCTTTGATGTCTACGGAAAGACTTCGAAGCAATAGGGAAAGATATATGCATCTTACATTTTTTTTTTTTCAGAAATGACCCATTTGCAAGGATCTTCAGTCAACTGTAACCCAAGTGGCAAAACTTGACCAACTCGCCCAATTAAGGACAAGAAAGACCGAACCCATGACGGATTTCCTACATATCTTGACACAAGGTTAAGAATCAGGTACGCGTAGTTCCTGAAGATTGGAGAGTATGAGATGTATGGGTTTCAACATTTCTTTTACTCCCTATTTCAAGGCATTGAAACTAACTATATTTATTGCATTAAATATATATATATATATATATATATATATATATATATATATATATATATATATATATATATAT
>MCJB01049417.1:49090-65772 GCA_002018475.1 Nicotiana obtusifolia
TATATATATATATATATATATGTATATATATATATATATATATGCTCCATCCCTATAAAAAAATTAGTCAAAACAGTTTACTAGTACGCTAGTTAGAAGCACAAATAACTTGAGTCGAAAAAAATAAAATTTTCTACATGGAGGAACAAAAAGGATGAGTAAGCTACAATTTGAACTTTGAACTTGCTACTATAAAAGAGAATGGAGTTCTATTTGTATTTGTAAAAAAAAAAAAAAAAAACTAACATTCGTTGCTTTTGGAAGACATTAGCAGAGTAGCTATAACGACCCGACCGGTCGGTTTGAGCTCTAGCGTCTCGTTCGGTAGTTTAAGGACTTGAGTATTCCATTTCATGTAAACTTGTACGTGTGGTCAGAATTGAATTTCGGAAAGTTGAGTATTGGGTCGCCCGGGAGCATTTCAGCGCTTATTGTGGAAAGTTGGCATTTTGAAAGCTTTAGAAATTCTTAAATTCGACTTGAAGAGGACTTTGGTGTTATCGATATCCGTTTGGGATTCTGAGTCTTGGAATAGGTTCGTATTGTAATTTATGGCTTGCACATAAAGTTTGCCGTTATTTCGGGATGTTTAAGTATAATTCGGACGCGTTCGGCGAAATATGAAAGCTTGAAAGTTTAAAGAAAGGATTTGATCGTCGATTCATAGTTTTTATGTTGTTTGATGTGATTTGAGACCTCGAGCAGGTCTGCGTCATGTTATGGAACTTGTTGGTAAGTTCGGACGGGGTCCCGGGGCCCCCATGTGTGTTTCGAACGAGTCGCGGATCATTTTGGAACCTTGTTGTATTGTTGAAGGCCTAAGTACTAATGCAATCGCACTGGTGGAAAAAGGGCGATAGATGCGACGCCTCAGAAGCTGCCACGCAAGCGCATAAGCGGATTTTGGCTGGGCAGTGCTAGGACCGCAGATGCGGTCATGTTGCCACAGAAGCGGAACCACACCTTTGGATGAGGCAACTGAGAAGCGCTACAAGGACCACAGATGCGGTCGGCAACCTGGGCTGGGTTCTCGCAAGTGTGAGCTTTAAGCCAAAGAAGTAACCATGGAACCACAGAAGCGGGATTTCTGGGCAGATTTGGATATAAGACGGGATTTGGCTCTTTTCTTTCATTTTTCACTTGGGTTGGCTGAATTTGGGGAGCAATTTTGAGGAGATTTTCATCGAGCAACACGAGGTAAGTGATTCCCAGACTTTGCAAGTTAAATACATGAGTTATATACAGATTTAACATGAAAATTTGATAGAAATTATGAAATTTTTCGAAGAAAACCTAGAATTTGGTATTTTTGAATTTTGACCACGAAATTGGACATGGAATTGAAAATAAATTATATATTTGAGTTCAGATTTTATGGTTAATGTTTATCTTTGAAAATTTTCGGAATTCGGACCACGTGGGCCTGAGGGTTGATTTTGTTGACTTTTCGAGCGAAGTTGGGAATTGTTATAAATTAATTAATTATGATGTTGGAGTATATTTTTATTAGTTTTCCTGATTGCTTGACTAGTTTCGGATCGATGGGCATCGTTTTGAGGTGATAGCGAGGCGTTGGTGCCGGTTATTGAACTTCGGAGCGAGGTAAGTCTCCAATCTAACTTTGTGAGGGGGAATCTGCCCCGCAGGTATTAAAAATTGTTATGTGCTACTAGTTGTGGGTGCTACATATGCACGAGATGACGAGAGTCCGTACGTAGCTAATAGCATGTTTATGTCCGGGTAGACTTAGAACTTTATCATGTAATATTTGAATAATTTGAACTCATTTTGCTAGATAAATTAAGTGAATTTATAATTAAAATTGAGTTGGAAATATATTAGGCCGAGCTTTATCACCTTGAGTTATTTGGTGAGATATTTGATGAACGGTAAAAGTCATATTTACTTTATGCTCCTGCACCTATGTTGTAAGCAAGCGACTCGTAATTTGATAAGTTTCTTCCTTTCCTGTGGATCGGCTCGAACACCTTGGCAGTATATTGAGATGCATCTTTGATTCGCGCCGGTCGACCCTCAACAGTGTACACACCATTCTGGATCGGGTCGTACGACCTCGGCATAATCGTGCATTATATCCCTAGCAGTCCGTATATTCATGATATTGCCCTTTTAGTGAGGCCTGGCATTTTATATGGTATTCCTTATCCATTTGAGATAACACTTGATATTCCAGATATGTTGAGATGGCACATGAGATTTGAGAGATTTATATCGTTGAACGAAATTTTAGGAGGATTGTGTTAATTATATTTTTTTTCATCTCACTGCTACTGTTGTGCTTCATATCTGTTATGATTTATCGTATTGAATTATTGGATCACTAGTAAGTGACGATGTTTACCCCTCATAGTTTGCATTCAAAGTCTTGGAATGTTCACTATTTCTTTGGGGTTAGGCTAGATACTTACTGGGTACGCATTTATTTACGTACTCATGCTACACTTCTGCACTAAATGTGCAGGATCTGACAGGTTCATTTGGTGGCCATCTTGGTGCATAGGGACGGTTGCTGAGAGGACATCACGGTGAGCTGCTTTCTATGCTACGTACTGCAGCCCAAGGAGTCTCCATCTTATTTATTTACTTTCTCTTGTCTATTTTGTATTCTAGATAGATGTATTATTATTGCACTCTTCAGTAGACGCTCATGCACTTGTGACGCCAGATAATTTGAGATGTTCTAGAAGTCATTGTGGTTTTGCTTAGCATTTACACATTTTTATTATCTACTTTATTTAAATTGTAAGTTTTAATGATTTTAATGTGTTAATTTCTTTATCTAATAAAATGTACGACTTCGAAAATAATAAAATGAATAGTTAAGTTGGTAGTTCATTGTTGGCTTGCCTAAAAGCAACATTGGGCGCCATCACGGCCTATAGCGAGTTTTGGGTCGTGACACTAGTGGTTAAGATAAAGAATTGGGAAAAACCATAAATTTGGGCTTCAATCAATAAAAAAGATCTTGACTTTTAAATTTAATAAATTTCAGTTGCTTTGTAAAATTTTTGAGTAATTAGAAGCTCACTTTTGAGAATTTGGGTATTATATGAAGGACATATTCAACAAATTTTATTTTAATTTGAAAAAGTCTTTGGGCTTACACCTCACTAAACGCGCCTCAAATGCCCAGGCATACGCTCCGAACTGCTGGGCATACTCCTCTTGAGACTTTCACCCCACACCATCGCCTCGGGGCAGTTTTGGTATGCCTCGCCGTAGGGCTCGCCTAGAAAATGCCTTTTAAAATGTCAGTAATTATTATTTTATATATATTTTTCTTAAAGAGCAATAAATTTATAGAATGTCATAATATTTAAAAAAATAAGACAATTATCAATAAATTATTTGAAATTTATAAAAGTGCACACAAATGGTAGTATTTAAATAATTGCAATAAAACGATAAAATTCCCATATTTTTGTGAAAATAGGAATAATTATAAATAAATTGCATTATTGTTAAAATGTGCAAAATACTATATTTTATTATTTTTTGACAAGGAAGCCTGTAGAATTTAATTTTAATATACGGAGCGCCAAAATTGAGTGCCAATGGATAGTGCTTAGCCATATGCAGGGGAAGGCGACGTTTAGCCTTATGCAATGCAGTGGAGGCAGTGATTAGCCTCACGCAATGTAATGGATAAAGGGGTTAGTCTCATGCAAAGAAAGGCAGTGTTTAGCCTTATGCAATGATGAGGGCAGTGCTTAGCCATATGCGAAGAAAAGCGACGATTAAATATGAGGAAGCAGAGAAGTTCTTAGCTTGACACATATGTGCTTGGCGACTTCTATAGATGCAGAGATAGTGGTCTTGTTGTATATATTTGTGGACGTGCTTTTTATGTCCGTTATGCCTGCATCCAAAGAAAAATCATGAGGTTTGGGGGAAATGTTAGTTCGTGCTCTCGATTCCTCATTTTGCCTTTGTTCCTGTCTTGGCACCTTGTTGAAGTTGCCCTAGGTGACATCTGGCTATTACAAAAATGCGGTTTTTTCAAAAATATGCATTTATGGCAAATCATTTGTAAATAATGCAATTGCTTTAAAAATAATGTATAAAATTAAACAATTTGGGTCAAATTATAGGCCGTGACATGCTTTGAGACATTGCAACCTTCTTAACTCGGAATTTTGAGGGGTTTTGAGGACCCCCTCAAAATTCTGCCCAGTTTAATGTATACTCCTGGTGATACTCTTCTTGGCGATACTTGACGTAATGAGATTGATGAAACCTCGAGATCTTGCCCCAGTTTCTGACCATAGAGGGAATGAAGATTTATTATAATGTGACCGAACCCACAGAGCTGCCTAAGTATCCTCTCTTAAACAGGAATCAGGTCAATCGTAGTTCATGTTACATCAAAAGAAAGTGCAAATACAATCTCAAATGTAATTTATCCTGATGGCGTCCGAATAGATAGATTTTAGCAATATCTCCCCGTCCATCCCTGTAAGAATGAGTGCTCCTCCTGTCAATACTCGGTGAACCATGTAAGGACCTTTCCAGTTAAGTGAGAATTTTCCTTTTGCTTCGACCTGATGCAGGAAGATCTGCTTCAACACCAATTTCCCCAGTATGAATTTCCTCAGTCTAACATTCTTATTGAAAGCCCTTGCCATTCTATTCTAGTAGAGTTGACCGAGACACACCGCCTTCATCCTTTTACCGTTAATGAGAGCCAATTGCTCATACCGGCTCTGTATCCATTCCGCATCGCTTAGCTTCCTATATGATTCTTAGGGAAGGAGTCTCCACCTCGGCGGGTATGACAGCTTTAGCGCTGTAGACCAGTAGATAGGGGTTGCCCTAGTTGACGTGTGGACCGTGGTGCGGTACCCGAGAAGAGCAAACAGTAGCTTGTCGTGCCATTACTTGTTGTTGTCCACCATTTTCCTTAATATCTTCTTGATATTCTTGTTGGCAGCCTCTACGACTCTATTTATTTGAGCCCTATATGTTATAGAGTTTCGGTGCTTGATTTAGAATGTTTCACACATGCCTTTCATCAGATTACTATTGAGATTTGCAGCATTTTCGGTGCTGATTGATTCAGGCACCCCGAACCGGCAGACAATACGGTCCCGGACAAAATCTGCTACGACCTTCTTCATCACAGCTTTAAAAGAAGCGGCTTCAACCCATTTTGTGAAGAAATCTATGGCCACCAAGATAAATCTGTGCCCGTTGGAAGAAGTGGGTTCAATTGGTCCAATGACATCCATGTCCCAAGCATAGAAAGGCCAGGGTGAACTCATCGCATTGAGTTCGTTGGGTGGTACCCGTATCATATCAGCATATACCTGACATTGGTGGCACTTTTGAACATATTTGATGCAGCACATCTCCGTAGTCATCCTAAAATACCCTACCCTTATATCTTCTTGGCTAGAACAAACCCATTCATGTGAGGACCGCAGGTTCCGCCATGTATCTCTTCGAGCAACCAAGATGCCTCCTGGGAATCGACACATCGCAATAGCCCCAAGTCAGGAGTCCTATACAAAATTCCCCTGCTCTGAATGAAGTGGTTAGCCAATCTCCAAAGCATGTGCTTCTTAGTGTGCGTAGCATTTTCTTTGTACTCTCCTTTTTCCAAATACTCCTTGATATCATGAAACAATGAATTCCTATTGAACTCTTCTTCAACATGAGCACAGTACGCTGACTGCTTACGGATTTCTATTGGGATGGGATCAATATAGTTCTTGTCTGGATGTTGTATCATGGAAGACAAAGTAGCCAGTGCATTTGCAGATTCATTTAGACTCGGAACATATTTGTGACAAGTAAAAAACACACACTTAAATTATGCTCGCTAATCAAATATAGTCTAGTATAATACCGTATCCACAAGGATTGGAGTTAAATAATATTCTCATCGTTTCTAGCTTGATTGCTATCCAAGATGATCAACACTTGAGATTATGTGATTAATACTAAAATTAACTAAGAATCTAAAGCCATTGACTAATGACAATCGAAGCAAGGAATAAATAAAGAAAGATATCAATTGGAGAAGATAGGGTTTGATAGGATAGGTGCAAGATAATTGTGTGGGAAAGATATCTTGAATTCACTTGATTAGTAGTTCAATTGTTTAGTAGAAACTTCTCTCTCGATTAAGTCTCATTCTCACAATATTAACCAATTTAAGCTCTATGAAGATATGCAAGAATGCATAGTGGATTCGTCTTTAGGAGAACTTCTCTCGATTATCCTCCTAACTAGGTTTAATCAATAATTCAACTAGCCTTTTTCAAAGAAGAATTAATAAACTCAACCAACAATATGATGCAGAGATATCACAAGTTATGTCTCTCTCGATTACCTGAACAAGTGAATATAAATGCCACGAATAAATTATCCAAAAACACTTCAATACATAAAACTAGAGTTATAATCCACAAATAAGTATCAAAACACCAAATCCATCAAACCCTAAAGGAAACTACTCCATAGACACATAGTAATTCATCACAGATATAATAAGAGTATAGGAAAACATAAATTCAATCCAAACACGGGTCATAAGCGAGGAAGGAATGATGAAATACTTGTGCTCCCGTTCTTCCAACTCCTCCTTAGCCTTCTTAGGTCAAATATGTGTCAAAAGTCCAGAACATAACGTTTTCCCATGTATTTGTACCAATTAGGGTCGGCCCAGATGAAACAACCTTCTCCTGGCCGAAATAGGACACTGGCTCTGTATAATTTGCTCAGGCGCGCCGCATGGGGTGACATGCCATGAGGGGCTTTAGTGGGGATATCAGCATCATAATTCAACAAGCAACACAAATACACTGCTGTTGTGCACCACACACCACAGCAGTGCACTTCTCTCAGAGTCTCGCTTTTTGCTTGCTTTTACATATCCAGATGTGGTTCTTGACCCCCGAACACGATCCCGGCTTAGTCCTTTGGGCCTTTACTCAGACATCAAAGCTCCCAATAGCTCGACTTAGCTCCATAATATCTGCATCACTCGGAATCACTCCTACAAGGTATAAAACACACAATAAGTGCAAACACTATCGATTAAAGCTCAAACACATTTAAAGTGCAGTGAATTGGAGTGCAATAAGTGACTAAAATATGAGATTATAGCTTACCATCGACACCCTACACTTAAACCATTACTCGTCCTCGAATAATCAACTACACTTTATATAAACACGACTTTTTTAAACAACTCTCCTAACTCATCACACCAAGAATATTTAAAATAGATTAAGCATGGTAACATAGCATCCTCGGCTCAAGATTTGACTTACAAGTGCCACGCATTTTTCACAACACGCTCACTTACTCTAACACATAGGTCAATGATATTACCTTTCCTTCATGAATCAAGTGCCCTCACACAACAATAGAGAGTCATTCCACACACAACAAAATTTAAGAAAAATCAGAAACTCAAGATAGAATGAATTCACTCACTCTCAGAAACAACATTCATATGCCACAAAAGATGCACCATAGGCTTGCCCGTAGTGTACTACTCTACTAATTGAGTTCATTCAGTCAAGGATCAAGTAGGACTTTAATTGGTTGTAATGTAGGCTACGAGACAGGTAGGACACATTTAGATATAAGAGTAATTACATCTCCCTAAGCACTTTAATACATACAATTTACCTTTCAAAAGCCCACACTTATGTCAAACCAGAACTCCACGTTCACATCAATAAACATTAACTCCCTACTTTTTTAAGCACAAATACATCAAGATTCACCACTATCAATGAATATATTTCACAACAATACAACTAATTTTTTTTCCTTTTTCTTTTTTTGTTCAATTCAAGTGGCTCTTACTTTGTCAAAACATTGCACTTTTCTCCTTCTTTCAATAGTTGCAGTCAAAAGCCAAACCAACACCCCACACTTTAACTTTTACAAAGTTCATAACAAATTCAAATGCTCACGAAAGGTGAAAAGGTTCAAATATATGGTTAATTCCAACAAATGATTAAGGCTTGTACTATGATTGCCAAAGAAACAAGATTACAGGCTCAATGGGGTTAACTAAGATACATAACAATTAGGTGGGTAAAACATATATCTGGCTCAATAAAGAAACGCTTATATCACTTCCAACACTAAATAAAACTACTATTTCGCCTTGCAAAACATGAGGCAAGTTCTAGACATAAAATGCAATGCACAGGATAACACAAAATCTCACACACACATGGCACATAACTCAATCAGACTCATCAAGACACTCTAGTCAAAGCAATTAAGCAAAGTTAAGATCATACAATTTAAGGTACTTATACAAGAGTCAAAAATTGAGCGTAAGTGTCACAATTAAAGAACTCACTATTCTCAAGTATAATAAGGTCAAGAGATATTGCTTCCAATTCAAATCATAGCACAAGGTTTCATACTCCTCAAAAAAAATTAAATACACCCGATTCAAACAAAACCCTTAAAAAAGAAGAGCGGCACAAAGAAAAACCAAGGGGGAATTGCTACACTACCTACAAAATAAATTCTTTTTGTCTTCGTCTTTAATCCCTCAAGAAACTTGTCGATGATATCCATCGTTGGGTAAAATTAAAAATTTTAAAATTTTATATTTTTTCAATTTTTTTTCTATCTCTAACTACTAAAAAGCAAAGCTAAAAGTAATATATATACATACATAAACATATCCCCCACCCCACACTTTAAGTTGTGGCATGTACCCATGACACATAATTAACAAGCATTAGGTAGAGGAAAATTCCCTGAATATCTAGTCGGGGTCTGAGTCGAAGTCGGGATCCATTCCTCGTGCCCGAACTAATGCACACATTCATGCATACAGCTTCTTCTCAGCTTCTTGGGGTACACCCAACACTTATCTTTCTCACCCACTACAGCCTACTCTTTTTACCCCTTCACTTTCCACTCAACACTTGCAGCTAGTTTTTCCTTTTGTGTCCCCTTTTCTACATCCATCTTGAAAGTCACATTCTCCTCACCCACTCAAATCATGAGTTTTCTTTGATGTATATCTAATATTTCTCTTCCCGTTGCTAATAATGGTCTTCCTAGAATGAGGGGAACCTCCTTGTTCTCCTCCATCTTCACCACTATAAAATCTATAGGAAATACGAACTTATCCACTCGAACTAAGACATCTTCCACTATCCCCTCGGGTATTAAAGTTGTTTGGTCTGCCATCTGCAAAGATATTGGTGCAGACCTTATCTCTCCAATCTCCTTCTCCAATTTCTTGCAAATAGACAGAGGCATTAGATCAAGGCACCATAATCACATAAAGACTTATCAAAATTAATAGAGCCTAAAGAGTAAGGTATAGTAAAACTCATTGGATATCCACATTTTGTGGGAGTTTATTTTTGCAATATCGCGCTGCAATGCTCAGTGAGATTGACCACTGAGGTCTCCTCTATCTCCCTCTTCTTTGTCAGGATCTCCTTCAAGAATTTGGCATAAGCCGGCATTTGTGAGAACACTTCTGTGAATGGTAAATTTACATGAAGTGTTTCAGCACATCTAGAAATCTCTCAAACTGCTTGTCCAGCTTTTCTCTACATAGCTTTTGGGGGAAAGGTAAAGCAGGCATATGCTCGCTCTCATCATGTTCCTCCCTTCTCGATGTTTCTCCCTTCTTCTTTTTATCAACATCATTCTTCAGCTGCTCCCCACCTTGTTTTTCAAGTATCACATCTTTTTGGGTTGGGGTAGGATCTTTCAACACTTGCCCACTTCTCAAGGTCACAACATTCACTATCTCTTTGGGGATTCTTTCGGTATCAGCTGGGAGTGTTCCTAAAACCTTTTCAGATAATATTGTTGCAAGTTGCCCAACCTATCTTTCTAGGTTTCGAAAATATGTGCCCATTTCTTTGATGGCTGGTCCATGGGCGTCAAACCTCTCATCTGTCTTGACAATGAAGGTCTTCATTAGATCTTCTAGACTAGGCTAATTGGGCTATTGAGGATGAACATGCAGCCTCGGCTGATTCATAAAGCTTGGAGCTCCTTGTCCCTGAAATCTGGGGTTGTTTTGTCACCGTGCATTTGCGGTACCCCCAGGTGAAGTCCATGAAAAATCGTGGTGCTTCTGACCCATCGCATTAAAGTTATAATTCCCCACAGCAATCACTTTCTCAATTGAGGTTTGACACTCATGAGTAGGGTGTCTCTTCCACAAATATAACATACTACACGAGGTTCACTTTGTATTGTAGCTAAGGTTAGTTTCCGTATTTCTTTGGCCATAACATTAAGTTGTACTTGAAAAGATGTATTAGCATTAACTTGGTGAACACCAGTTAATTTCTTCTTTCAGCAGTCTCACACAACCACTGATTTGTATCTTCAGACAACTCATCAAGAATTGTAACTATCTGCTCTCGAGTCTTCTTCATCAACGAGCCGCTGTCAGTCCATCCCAAAAGTCCTGCAATGGCATCCACAGTTCAATTCTACTATGTTGACACTTTCGCACTATCTCCTTAAACCTCTCTCATGCTTCAAACACTGTTTCAGTCTCTTTCTGGCAGAAGTTACGGATTTCTCTTCTAAACATGCCCGTCTTAGTTGATGAGAAATATTTATCAAGAAATTTTCTGGTCATGTCATCCCATGTTCTAATCGATCTCGTGGGAAAGCTTCGAAGCCACTGCTTTACATCATCTTTGAGTGTGAAGGGGAATGCCCTTAAGTACACTGCATCTTGTGACACCCTATTATATTGAAAGGTGTTTGTAATTTCCTCGAAGTTCATTAGATGTATATTTGGATCTTCGTTCATCGTCCCTCTGACGACAAAACAGCTCTAAAGGGTTTACAGTAACCCTTGCTTCAACTCGGAATTGTTAACTGCAATTGGAGGTGATTTCACACTTGATAATCCTTGGTTGCAGACCAGTCTAGCATAATCGCAAAGTGATCTCCTTGGGCCGGGAGGTATATTTCCAAACTGGTCTGCAGCCAATGGCTGATTTTGATTCTCCGAGCCATCTCTTCTTCATAAATAATCTGTGCATATCTAATAGCTACTTCCTCAGAATCCCTTCTAGCCTTTTCACATTGTTGGGCTGCCTCCCTTGCAGCCAAATTACATTATCATCACCGTCTCCAGCCATAGTTTCTTTGGTTGAGGACTGCCCAACCTTCTCCAACGTCTCGATGAGTTCTTTTTTCTTTCTCAGCTGTCGCAGTTATTTTTCAATCTCTGGCTCGTATGGTAGCACTTGTTTTCCAAAAGCTCGAGTCATGCACCAATCTTAACCTGTAATCTGCGCACAGCCAAAGAACACCCAACGTAAAAAGAGAAAAATATAATAAAAGAAAAATTCCTGAATTAGCACTACAAACTATTTCAAACACTATTGATTTCCAATCTCCGGCAACGGCGCCAAAATTTGACGAGTGAAAAATACACACTTAAATTATGCTCGCTAATCAAATATAGTATAGTATAATATCGTATCCACATGGAATGGAGTTAAACAGTATTCTCGTAGTTTCTAGCTTGATTGATATCCAAGATAATCAACTTTGAGATTTATGTGATTAATGCTAAAATTAACTAAGAATCTAAAGCTATTGACTAATAACAATCGAAGAAAGGAATAAGCAAGGAAAGATAACAATGGGAGAAGATAGGGTTTGATAGGATAGGTGCAAGATAATTGTCTGGGATTAACTCTAGATAACTCATTTCTAATGTTCAAGTGAGTCTCTCGAATTCACTTGATTATTAATTGAATTGTTTAGTAGAAACTCCTCTCTCGATTAAGTCTTAACCTCACAAGATGAACAAATTTAAGCTCTGTGAAGATATGCAAGAATGCGTAGTGGATTGGTCTTTAGGAGAACCTCTCTCGATTATCCTCCTAACTAAGTTTAATCAATTATTCAACTAGCCTCTTTCGATTACTAAGAAGAATTAATGAACTCAACCAGCAATATAATGCGAGATATCACAAGTTATGCCTCTCTCGATTACATGGACAAGTGAATATAAATGCAACGATCAAATCATCCAAAAACACTTCAATACATAAAACTAGAATCATAATCCACAAATAAATATCAATACACCAAATCCATCAAACCATAAAGGAAACTACTCCATAGACATGGAGTAATTCATCACAAATATAATAAACATATAGGAAAAAATAAATTTAATCCAAACTCGGGTCTTGAGCGAGGAAGGAATGATGAAATCCTTGTGCTCCCATTCTTCCAACTCCTCCTTAGCCTCCTTAGGTCAAATATGTGTCCAAAGTCCAGAACATAACATTTTCCCATGTATTTATACCAATTAGGGTCGCCCCCAGATGAAACCACCTTCACCTAGCCGAAATAGGACATTAGCTCTATAAAATTTGCAAAGGCGCGCCGCATGGGGAGACGCGCCATACTTGGCTTTAGTAGGGAAATCCAGAGAGCATCACAATTCAACAGGCAGCACAAATACACTGCGGCTTAGTTCTTTGGGCTTTTACTCAGACTTCAGAGCTCCAAATAGCTCGACTTACCTATGTAACATCTACATCTCTTGGAATCACTCGTACAATGCATAACAGAATAAGTGCAAAAGACTAGTAATTAAAGCTCAAACACACTTAAAGTGCAATGAATTAGAGTGTAATAAGTGACTAAAACACGAGATTATAGCCTACCATCAGTTTGAACTCTATCTTTGTGAACCTCTTGATCAAGTCTTGTAAGCAGTGTAGGTATGGAAATATCTTAGTGTTCTTGGTGGCCCATTCTCTGAGTACTTGATGTATTAACATATCTGAATCTCATACTACCAACAATTCCTGAATAGTCATGTCGATGGCCAATATGAGTCCTATGATGCAAGCCTCATAGTCTGCCATATTGTTGGTGCAAGAGAATCTAAGCTTGGCGGATACTGGGTAATGTTTACCGGTTTCTGATACCAAAAAAGTTCTGATGCACCACTCTTTTGAAATTTGCAGCTCCATCAAAAAATATCCTCCAACCATCATATGCTTCATCAATGTCTTCCCCTTTAAACGACACTTCCGCACCGGAAAAATACATCTTCAATGGTTTGTATTCTCCGTCCACGGGGTTCTGTGCCAGGTGATCGGCCAATGCTTTCCCCTTGACCACCTTATGAGTCACACGGATAATGCCGAACTCACTCAGTAGTATCTGCCATTTCTCTATCTTAACCGTAGGCAGGGGTTTTTGATAGATGTATTTTAGCGGGTCCATCCTTGATATGAGTATGTGGCGTACGCGCAAAAGTAATGTCTCAATTTCTGGGCTATCCATGTTAAGGTACAAAAGGTACATTCCAACAAAGAGTAACGGGCTTCATAAAAGTGTGAACTTCTTACTCAGATAGTATATTTCTTGCTCCTTCCTTCCGATATCGTCATGTTGCCCCAAGACGCAACCGAAGGTTCCATCCAACATAGATAGGTACAGTAGTAAAGGCCTCCCTAGGCTCTGGTGGGACCAACACGGGCTGCTTGGACAGGTAGTCCTTTATCGTAGATTATGCTATAAAGCGGATGATATAATTGAGGCAGCCTAGAAAACTCATTATATCCTTCTTGCTCTTTAGCAGTGGCAGGTCCAAAATAGCTTTGATCTTTGATGGGTTCAATTCAATGCCATGATAGCTGGCGATGAAACCTAGCAATTTCCCGGTAGGGACTCTGAAAGCACATTTTGCAAAATTCAACTTCAAATTGTATTTTTGTAGTCGATCCAAAAAACTTCCTTAGATCTGCTATGTGATCCGAACTCCTCTTAGACTTAATGATGAAATCATCCATGTGTTTCCTTGTGTATCATATCATGTAAAAGAATAATCATGGCCCTCATGTAGGTGCCTCCACGTTCTTCAAACCAAACAGCATCATTTTGTAGCAGTATATTCCCCATGGCGTGATGAAGGCTATCTTTTTAGCATCTTCTTCATCCATCCAAATCTGGTGATATCTTGTGAAGCAATCCACAAAGGATTGGAATTCATGCTTGGCACAGTTATCGATCAATATGTATATGCTGGGCGACGGAAAATCATCTTAGGACTTACACTATTCAGATCTCGATAGTCAACGCACAACTTGACTTTTCCGTCCTTATTTGGTACCGGCACAATGTTGGCTAGCCAAGTTGGATACTCGACCATCCAAAGGACCTTGGCTTTGTTTTCCTGGTAACCTCCTCTTTTTTCTTCAAACTCATGTCTGGATTGAATTTTCCGAGCTTCTGCTTTACCGGCGGACACATAAGGTTGGTAGGTAGCTTGTGAGCCACTATGGATGTGCTCAATCATGTCATGTCATCATAGGGCCATAAAAATATATCCTCATATTCCCTTGGAAATCTGATGTACTCTTCCTTCTCTGGTGGTCATAGATGAATGATAATGCGCGTTTCTTTGACTGTTTCAGAATCCCTTAAGTTAACTACTTCAGTTTCTTCTAGATTGGACTTTGGTTTGTTCTTGAAATTCTCTAATTCTTTGACAAATTCCTCAGGTTATCACATGATTTTCCCAATCTTCTAAATCACTTTCCTCATGTTGAGTTGTCTCATTACGTGTCACAATCATAAGTTCAATAGTGTATGCAATAATTACACTAAAAAGAATGTAGAAAGATAATAATAAAAATAAACAAAAAGCAATGATGCATTGATTTGAACTTTAAAACTGTCAAACAAGTACGACTCGATGTCTCAAGCAATTATTTCAAAACAAAACACTGAAAATATCTTAAATGCCAAAAGAATTTAAAAAGAAATCATGCTAGTTCTGCCAAGGCTACCCAGGTGCTCAGCGAGCCCAGGATGGTGCAGCAGTCCAGTTGCTGAGGAGAACAACTCAATCTCCTATGGTGTGAATGTTAAGGTCTTCCTCCTCCTCTTCCAAGATTGCACTGTAGTCCATATTTTCCTCGTCCAGAAACAGATTCCTCATGACGGCCAAAACCTCACCCTCCTTGGATCCCCAAATAACATCACTTTGGAGGAATATATGGTGCAACGGCGGTATGGGCTGTTCCAGTGGATAGTAGAAGTCACACCACAGTGGTATCTAATCATTATGTTCTTGCACAGTGCATTCATATCCTAGACCAAAGGTTGTGCCATGATATCAAGTTCATATCGGTTAGGTGATCCTTTGACGCTTAGGACCAAGACCCTCGTCTGGTTCATGCCCTAACCACAGCATCATGCTCTATATCTTGTTGCTCCACCATCGCCCTTTCTTGATTGCGTTTATCCGGTCAATGCTGTGAAATGTCTCCCCCCCCCCCCCCCAACTTCCTTCTATTATCAATAGCTTGCACAGTATGTGATGCAGGCCAACCCGATCAAGCTATGTTCATGTCTGGGAAGAAGCTACATTCATGCTATGATTTTGCAATGATGGAAGAAGCGGGTAGCATGTCGGACAAGAATGGAAAAGGCATTGGTTAGCCTTGGAGAAGGAGGGTCGTGCGGCCGTGCACTAGTTGAGGCCGAGAACTCAATGAACGCCTCAACTAGCTCTGATTAGTTATTTGTGTAGTTAATATTGAATAAGAAAATGGCACATATTTGGCCATTTTCTAGTTGATTTAGGTTAACTAGTGATGCTTTTCCTAGTTAACTTAGGACAAGGCTCATTCTACGTAAGCCTAAACACTTCATCATTTTTGGTACCTTACATTAATTTTATAAAGAATTTTCGGCAGCCATTGCTCCCAACCAAAACCTTGTGTTTAACTTGTCCAATTTTGGTGAGATTCAAAATTGAACTCGTTCCTTGTTTGATCGAATAATTTGCAAGACGATCGTTGTCTTGAGGGTCGTTCGTATAGTATAGGTACTCCTTGATTTCATCAAGAAGGTAAGTAGACTAGTTCATACTTGTTGTCTTGATAATTCATAGAGCGTCTTACTTTTATCCTTTGTTTTCTTATTTCCGCGTTTAATATTGCATCAGTTGGTATCAGAGCAATTATATTGCATCAGTTGGTATCAGAACTTGGAAAGGGTTTTTTCTTACAATCCCAATCTTGTTCTTCGTGCCTTAGTTTTAGGTTCTTTCTTTAATTTCGTTTTTGATAAAAAAAAACGTGACAAAAAAAAAGAGAAGAGAAAAATCGAAAATTGTTGTTGATTGAAATTGTTAAATCATCTAGGGATTGATGTCCTGAAGATTGATTGTTAAGCAAACGTTCTTGAACCGATTCTTGAAGTTCTTGATCGTTAGAAATCGATAATCTTGAAATCTTGAAACTCTAGTTGAAATCTTGAAGGTGCATGATGGAATCTTGAAAGATCTTGAAGTTTTTTAACATCGAAGTTGTTGTTCTTGAAGGTATACACGTGTAACTCAAGAATCTTGAAGTTCTTGGAGTTAAAATTGTAGTTCTTGAAGAGGTTCTTGAATCCTCAAATGTTCTTGGCAAGTCTTCCTTGAATTCTTGAAGTTCTTGAACAATAATTTGATAGTTTTTGGAAGTCTTGTAAACGTGTAAAGAGAGAGGAGAGAGGGACGAAATTAGAGAGAAAGGAGGAGAATAGGAAACCCTAATTCTAGTCCAAGAAGGAAACAACTCCCAATCCAAAGGGGAGAAGTTTCAAGAAGTTGAAAAACTAGTTGGACAAGGAGAAGGGGGACGAAATTTGGTTGCAAAAGGAAT
>MCJB01049418.1:0-40534 GCA_002018475.1 Nicotiana obtusifolia
CGTGGATTGTTCAATGACTTGCATGGTTCTTACCTTCAGTTCTTATTTACTTTTATTACTCACTGAGTTGGAAGTACTCACTTTACTCCCTGCACCTTGGGTGCAGATTCAGGCGTTAGCGGTCCTACTCAGAGGTATTGATTATTACTATTGGACCGGAGCTTCAGAGATTACGAGGTAGCTGCCTGCGTCCGCAGTTCCGTAACTCTTTCCTTTTGTTGATTTTGCTTCCCTCATACAATTGTATTTAAGACTATGAAATAGTTATATTATTACTAGGACTTCTCTAGTGGCTCATGACTTTGTGACACCCCGATCTGAGGGCTGTAGTCGGGATGGTATATTTATATGTATATATATATATATATATGTTCCCGACTCATTTTATTATTGACATGTTCTTGTTGTCAAATTACGTCATTTAATTGATTGAACGCAAATGGGAATGGTTTGGCTTGCCTTGTCCCCAAGAGAGGCGCCATCACGACCGGGTTGGGATTTTGGGTCGTGACATCTTTTAAAGTATAAAACGTCTTCCTCCTATTTAGAGACATATTAAGTACAATTATTATGTAGTTTCAGTTTGAAATCCATAAATTGTATGCACTCTATAATATAAAAAAATTGTATAATCTAACCTCTTTGAAATCACGCCGGTATCTAAATATAACCACTTATTGAATTCTTCTAACAAGTTAGGATCAACATCGTCTCCAATAACCCCAATAAATGGATGCTTGATGTTGAAAATTGTAGGAGGTCCAACAGAATTGCTTCCTCCAGAACTGAAATAAGGGAGAAAGGGGGATTTGGCATGCTTTCCAGGAACCCTTGTTCTTCCCTGATGCACAGGGTTTGTTTCATCTTCACTTATCTCTCCGAAATTAACAATCTGTGAGAAGTTCTCTGGAAGCTCAAAATCATCAAGTGTTACTGCCCTTTTTTCAGATTTGGAGTCATTGTTCGAATCACCTACATTGATATAGTCAGCTAGTTCACGTACAATATTTAAAACAAAAGAACAACATTGTATGTTGGTTGCATTAGTTCTTTTGGGAAGATAAACTTATATGAAAGTTGTTATTTTTTTCCTACAATTATATTGTAACATATAATACCAGTGAAATCTTCATGGCAATCGTCTCGTTTTTGTATATCATTTGCTTGTTGAATGGGAGATTGCAAAGGCACACTAACTACATTGTAGATGAATTGCAGTTTAATTGAAGTTAATTTGTTTAAATATTATTTTATAGCTCTGATGTAATATGTATTGTGCAATATGTAGATAAATTATATTTTAATTGAAGTTAATATGTAGATAAAATCATACATGCAGTTTCTTCCTCCAATGCCCCGGAAATTGGAAAGATAAGTCAACACCTACAAGAACATTCTCCTCATTTTAGATGTCAGACATGTGCCCTGTATCTAAGAGAACAATTGAAAATATAATGTAGATTATTTGTTTGTACTTGTTGGTAATTTAGGCTATATGTAGATATATTGTAGATAAAATATAAATACAATATAGATTAGTTGTCATCAAATTGTGTTATAATTGTAAAAAAATATATATGTTTTATTACTACTGGCCAATACTGGTTTAGCACTACTTCCTCGACTCTGTTGTTTGTTTTTTTCTTTGTAATGCTCATCATTTTAGAACTATCAGTAAACTGCATTGGGAATTTATTAGACTATGTACTTTATGAATGCTAATATAAACATAAACATGGTAAAAATTATTGTCCAAAATGAATATATTTCAAATGAAACCTTAGCATCAATTGCCTGTAACACAGACGTTATGGAATCATTGAGTAGCAATTTGAATGCTAACTAGTTCGTCAAAAACCTAAAGAACGAAAAATTGTTATAATGTATCTAACAATTAGAGGCTTACATATATATATATATATATCAAGAATTAGGTATACCTCTTTCTTGAAGGCTCCAAGGTCTGAACCGACCTACGTATTAAAATAGAAAGAATTAAAGATATAATTTGCATACCATAAATTAAAGAAACCAGCTAGGGTTATCTTAATTGATTACCTTATAAATATTTTTTCTTAATTTTTTAATTGTTTCGCGATATCTTTCTTGTTATTTATTCCCATTAACTGCTTATGTCCAGATGGAGATGGAGATGGAGCATATGTTGGATGTTCGGCCTTTGTTTCAGCTTCTTTAAGGATGTATTCAACTTTGTTTTGGCAAATTCATTCTTGAAAGCTCTTCTGGGGTTTCATGCATGTTGGTGAACTGATAGAAAAAAATGTGAGGGACCTAGTCATAATATGTATAAAATGTGTAGATAATTTGTATTAAATTGTATGTCCATAAGTTAAAAATATTTACCTTGATCCATGATGGTTTGATTATTCTATCTTCCAAAGAAGATATCCATATCTTGTCCTTATTAGCTGTCCAGTTAAGTATGCGAGGATCGAATTACCATCCCTTGTAGCTATATCAATGTTGACTGTACAGCAACACTCATACAACCATATTTGCATAGCGAGTGCAAAATCTCGAATGAGATAAAAATGCATAGAAGGGTTGAGCTTGTGCATAATGGACTAAAGCAATTGTGTATAAGTTTTGCTGCTGCATGTGAAATTCGCATATTGCCCCGAGTCCACCAAGTAGAACCTAAAATGGTCTATCAAATCATTATCTTTCTCTGAAGGACAGGAGGAATTTTATCAGATAGAAAATACACAGCTTGACTGCATCCTCATCATTCAACCAACTACGGCTGGTTATAATTTGTTTCAAGTATGACTTCTCAACTTTTTCCTTGTCCGGAAAATAGCTCCTCATTATTTTATTGTCATACTTAATTGTGTAACTAAAGTCTGTTACTTCTGTGACACATCTAAGGCCAGTGATGAGGGCAAACTTTCCAACCCAAAATTCAGTCTCTCACCCTTTATCTCTGTTGTAAAAAAATCAGATCCGGATACGTTCAATTCATACTTCATGAGAAGATGAATTGCCTGATTTTGGATACATATTTTGGGGAGGGAAAGAAAATGCCCAAAACATGTCTTTTTAAACAACTTTAACCCATTTTCAGACAATAATACATTGATTTGGCTAGGAACATCAGGGTCGGATAATGTCTGAGACTTAGTGATGTGCAAAAAATATTCGATTCTACACCAAATAAAACAGTAAGTTAAAAAAAGACTTGTTTGAATATCAAAAGCAAAATAAATATAATTCTACTACAATTTAGCTATAATCAAAAAGACATAAATATCTTGCATACAAATGAGTTACAAAATTAGTAAACATATATAACAACTGACTACATTGAAGCTACAAATTTTATTTAGAGCGAAAAATTAGAAAGTAACAACAAGACATAACATAACCATTTTGTTTACAGAAAATGAAGCTAACATCTACAAATAGAGCAACTAATAACCAATAAAACCAACTAAATAAGGTAATAAATCCCTTAACAACATGATTTAGAATAATAGGTTATAAATGTTCGATTCTGCACCAAATGAAAAGTAAGTTAAAAAAAATTGTTTGAGGACCAAAAAATAAAATAAATAAGTTCTACTACAATTCAGCTACAATCAGAAAGACATAAATACTTTGCATGCAGGTAAGTTATAAAATTAGTAAACATATATAACAACTGACTACATTGAAGCTACAAATTATGTTTATAGCAAGAAATTAGAAAGTAATAACTGCACATAATATATACAATTTGTTTACAGAAAATAAAACTAATATCTACAAAATAGAGCAAATAATAACCAATAAACCCAACTAAATCATGTAGTACATTCCCTGACAAAATATTTTCGAATACTATACGAGAAATATATAATTTCGAGGGAAATGTAGAAAAGTTGATAACCAACTACAGATATACACTATGTAGACAAAATTTCGACAAATACAAATATATATATATATATATATATATATATATATATATATATATATATATATGTATATATATATATGTATGTATGTATGTATTTGTATAGTCATGAGACTAAAGGTTTTACTTCTAAAAAAAATTTAAAATTATAACTACTAAAAATTTTTACCTTCTCCAATGACTGTTGGGGTATAGTTTTAGATGATTTTTGAACCTTCTTCTTTTTTGAAGGTTTGGCAGTACGAGAAACTGTGATTTTTTTTGCAGGTTTTGGGATAACTTCTTCTTCGACGAAATCATCATTACAAGCAATTTCCTTGCCCTTCCACTTTATTGATTTAGCAGATGTCGAAGCGACACATGCATCCCTACCATGCTTGAGTTTTGTTCGAGCTTCTGCCCTAGCTTCATGAGGGAAAAGTTTGGACTTTGTCTCCGGTTTTGCATGTGCCGATTTCACTACTTTTTTAGCTGATTCCTGTGACAAAACACCCAAATCAAAAGTAGGAATATCACCAACATTGGATTTTTTAAGGATATTCTTCAAAACTCCTTTCTTCTTCATTGTAAGGGAAAGAAACATAGGATTTAGAGAGAGAATTAAGAAAAATTGGGAGAGATTATAAAAGATTTTTGAAGAAATATAAAAGGGAGCGTTAATGGAGGGAGAGAGTACATAATCGTGGAGGGTACGAAGAGAGAAACATAGGGGGAGTAGGATATGTACGCTAGACAGATTTTAGGAGTTAATTGATACTCATTAAATTCCTGACATGTATATAATTGGTAAATTGTATATGCCTATATAATTAAATTAAAACTTAAGTAGGGAGGGTAATAAAGTTTGAAATAGTGTATAGGAAGGTAAAAATCACATTACTAATCAATATTTGATGATGTAAACATTTAACTGCAATTAATTTTTAACCAACTTCATTGAGTTTATTAAAGTATATACTTTATGCGCTGGATAAGACTTAATTAAACTTCAAAAAAAAATTATATGAAATCATGTGCAATGGAATAATTTAATTTCTAACCAAAAAAATCAATCTATGACCAAAAATTGGAGCTAAAAGGCTGGTGAAGATACACCACGGAAATATTTAATTTCTAACCAAAATCAACTACCAAAGTTTCTCTTGGATTTATGTACAGGACAAAATCTGAAGCTCCAGACTCCAAATCAGTGGCGGATGCACATAGGCACTTGTGGATGCTTAAGCACCCATTAACTTTGACCATATTTAGATAACTATTGAGTTAGCACCCATAAGTAAATTTATTTTTCCTCTTTCTTTTGGAGTCTTTATCGGCGAGCACCCTATTACTTTAAAATTCTGGATCCGTCACTACTCCAAATAGGAACTACTACTAGAAGGACAAATAAAGAGAGAGCTTCAATGAGGCAGAACAAAATGGGTATAAAAAGAAGAAATCAGCAAAAGCAAACTATACACACTAGTTAAACTCTTTAGAGCAAAAACATTCTGGCTCCCAAAGATCATATGCCCCTTTTCTTATAACTGAGAAATTCCCGAGGATAGTGAGGCACGGTTCGAAACTTGGTGGTTGATAGATCTGTTCTTCTATCATTCTTCACTTAAATATCAGGTTTTATCTACGGCAGATTTTGAACAGTTGATGTGTGTCTAACTCACTCATCATTCTTACCACTGAACCAACGCCTTGGGCGCAAAGATCGTATGTCCGTTATGAAACCATCAGGTAGATCTCAACTCTTTTGCTAAACTACACGGACATATTAACACAGAATCTACACACAAATCGTGTACAATCAATGTGCATCAAAGAAAATCTTAACTTTGACATGGACGCGGAATCCTTAACAACAAAATCTCCCACATGGTGATGAACCCAAGTTCCTACGTTGTCTAGATAACATTTCGACATGGCACATCGACCATCAGACGTCGTTAACTGGTGGACAGTTCAAAACTCGATGGTTGGTGAATCCGTTCTTTTACCTTTCTCCACTTAAAATACCAAGTTTTTGTCTGCGGCAGGTTTTGAACCCGTGACATGCACCTAACTCACTCATCATGCGTTGCGCTTTTATCACTAGACCAAAGTCTTGGGGGCAAAAGATAATATGGCTGTTATGAAACTATCAGGAAGATCTCAACTCTTTTGCTAAACTTAGCGGGCATATTAACACAGAATCTACGCACAAACCACCTTTAGTGTGTGTACAATCAATCTGCATCAAAGAAAATTTTAACTTTGTCGTGGCCGCGGAATCCTTAACCACAAAATCTCCCACATGGTGATGTACCCAAGTTCCTACATTGTCTAGATAACATTTGGACATGGCATCTCGACCATCAGACGTCGTTAACTGGAACTGCACGGGCTTTAAATTCCAGCCGTGAACTTGTTCAGTGTTAGTGATGACTCGACGCCCCAACCTCTTGGTAAATTTGCCAAGCTTAAGTGTAAAGAATAGACTATATGTCCCTGCAGGAAATTGGAACTCTAATTCACCATCAACTTCAACCCACCAGATTTGTTGAAGGTAAGCAACAATTCCAAATCTACATGAGAATGAGAAAAATAAGTACCTGAAATTAGGTCCAATCAACTTTATAAATGAATTAAAAAGGAAAAAGGGTCAGGTTTGTCCCTATACCATTTGAAATTGAGCAACTTTTCTACTTAAAACTTTGGTCTAAGGGGTCGAATACGACCGAGCACATAAGAAATACCGGTCTTGGGTTACGATTATCGGTGTAACTTGAAGTCGGTCTCCCATAGATCGAGGTCGGCATTTTGAGAAGGGAAGTTCGAAGTCAGGCGTCATCGGGATAAAGTTCGAAGCCGAGGTATTCGAGATAAGGTTGTCGAGACCGGTCTGGGTAAGGCATCTTATGGTAAAAATATCAAATTCGCATAACGGAAGGACCGGAAATCTCGTGACTTGTGAATATCTCGGCGGGAATCACGGCCCAAATCAGCAAGGACGTTGAACCCAATAATTTTAGGGATCTTTTACCCTTTAATTAGGTCTTTTACCTTGTATAGGATTCTTTTCTCTTCCTATATAAAGAATTCAACCCTATTGCATAGAGGACAACGTACAATCAATATAACAGTTAGCATATTTTGACTATCGACTTCATAAAATATTTGTTTCATTATTGTTCATTCCGTCGCAGCTAGAATACTCAACTTTGATGGTTTGTTTGTTTGTTCTTTCATTTATTTAAATCAGCCTTTATTTTTATCGTCTATTTTTTAATTGTATCAGGCCAAGTCACGTATCCTTAATACCACGTACAAATTCAATTATTACCCGTAGTTCAGGGTAAACACTAATATTATCTGTTGTTGGGAAAAAAGCTCATTTTTTTTGTATTTGACCCCTAATGAAGCCTGAATCTGAGGGTAAATTTAGATCATATTCAAAAGAAGTGAGGCAAATTTGAAACTTATTTGTCAAAGAATTTGGAGAACTGGGGTCTACTCAATTTGTCTTGGAGCTTCATTAAATACAAGATACTCTTTTCGACCCAATTTTTATGACGGTTTGCGGATTTTGAGAGTTAAATGAGTTATTTTAATTGTAATTCGGACATAGAATTTTTATGTTTTTTAAAATAAAATTTACATATTCGAAAATTAAATAAAAAGTACTCTAAGTCACAATAAATAATAATTCAAAATATTTAACAAACATAAACAATTACGGTCAAATAAAAACTCATTTAACTCTCAAAATCCGAACACTGCTATATAAATTGGAATGAGGGAAGTATTTACTAACCCAAGAATATAAATTGACATTATCACAACCAAACCATTATTTAGCTTTCAATCTCAATATATGATGAAAAAAAAACTCAAAAACATCATTTCTAAGTACATAAAATAACAGGTAAATTAACATACCTTGATTCGTCTGTCGGAATATGATTCCAATATCTCCGATCATCAATTCCGGTAATCGTCATTCCTTTAGCTGAAACTGCCAAACAAACCCCTCCATTATTCTGATCAATCCATACCTCCTGAATTACCAAAAAAATTCAACTTAAAGATTTAACATTTCTTTAATTTTAATAAAAATTCATAAGCAAATGAAAATGACAGCCTGATGTACAAAGTATGGGTCCGAAGAAGCGCCACACCTCAAGGGGTACTTTGTAGACAGCTTACCCTAATGCAAGCATTAGTGGCGGCTTCCGCAGCTCGAACCCGTACGTGACCTATAAGCTATGTTGCTCGAACTCTCTGAAAATGTCTCTGGGTGCGTGTCCAACGTCCAATTTAGGATTTTAGTTCTATGGGTTCAACATTTAAGCTTATGAGTTCATATCCACTATTTATTTTAATTTTAGTAATTTTTTTCACATAAAATTATACTCGCGTCGAAAGTACTGGGTTCGGTTGATCCCAGTAGTTGTACGGTGCATCCACCCCTGTGCATGTTGGATCCTCCAAAAGTGGTGTATTGGAGGATCCGACAAGGGTGAACATCTTGAAGAGTCCAGACAACAGAACTTATATGTCACACGGAGACAAGTTTACCGTTGCTCCAATATTCCCTTCATAAGCAAATGAAAAAAAAAAAAAACAGACCTTTGTGCCAGAATCAAAAGAATTGGGCCGGGAAAGCTTTGCAAAAATGTCCTTTTTACCCATGCCTGCAACACTCATGGCCAGCAATTCCTCGAGAATATACCGGTAATTGGAGGGCAATTTGGAATCCCAAATAAAATCCGCAGAAGAAGAGGCCGAAAAGGTCCGACTAAGACGGGCTAATTTGCAGATTTCTGGTGGATCCAAATAAGAGAGAATAAGAGCAGCACAAGCTTCTGGTATATCTTCAAGCTTAGTTTTTAATGGCGGATGGTTTCGACCATTAGCAGAGTTTGAGTCAATGGAAGAAGAATTAGCACCCATGAGAAGCAAAAGAGAAGTATGAAAAAATGTAGAAGCAAAGAGAAATATTGATTCTTTTTTATAGGTGTTAAATTTTGGGACCTTTGTCTTAAATGACAACTTGCTTTGAGCAAAGGGTCTATTAGATATAATCTTTTTATTTATACACGGTAAAGGTAAAGTTGCGTATACACTATTTCCCAAACCTCACTTGCATATACTATTTTTATAATTTTAGTAATTTTTTAATATAAATTTATACAAGGGGTGTATATAGGTCGAGTTAGTTCGGATTTTTCAATTACCAAACCAAACCAATATTATCGAGTTTTTAAATCTATAAACCAAACCAAACCAACTAAGTCGGGATTTTCAATCTCGAGTTTTTTCGAATTTTTCTCGGGTTTTCGATTTTTTCGGGTTTTCGGGTAAAGTTTACATAGCACTAATTTGTTAACTTGTGCTTCAAATATTTCTTTAGTCCTAGTAAGATACAACTATATAATATATTTTTCAAGAAAATAACACAATAATATGAGATAAGTCATAGCATTATACTAAAATATTCAATAACAAAGATAATAAAGTTGTAGAAAGCAAATATTGTTAATTAAAAAGGCATAATATAATTAACATAATCTAAGAATATTATAGAGGTCATGCTAAAATAAGTGTAGCTAATAAATACTATTAATTACATAACCAAGCACTAAAGAAAGAAATAAACTAAGTTATGCATTTTCATTATAAACCAATATAAAACTAAAAAATAGGTATCCAACACTATCATCATTCGTAGTGTTGAATTAAATTTCTTTTGTTAGCATTAATATTGATTTGAACTTTGTTTGATTATTATATTTATGGGCTATAACAATCGATCGTGACCTTCAGGGGCGTACGCAGAAATTTTTGTAAGCGGTGTCGAATTTTTTAGAATAACTGGGAATATAACTTTGATTATCATACTTTTAGACAAAATCAAGCACATAACCAACAAACCAAGGCACAATTTATGTCAAGTAGTGTCATTATTTTCTACTTATCCATTTCCGTACAGTATTAATACTTATGTTTAGTAAAAAATTTCGACGAACCGCTTCGGTAAGCGTGCATCCGCCTCTGGTGACCTTAATAAGGAGCTGGAACTACTAAGTTAACTAGGATGAATGAGCTAATTATGGATATGATGCCAGATATTTACCATTCAAGAATGTTAAGTCCAAACTTGAAATAATACGTTAAAAGATAAAACTGTAAAAATTTCTAAAAAATATTTTTAAATTATATTATAATATACACTTATATGTATAAAATATTTTTAAAAATTATATAAATGTACTATCTGGTTGGTTTGGTTTCGGTTTGTCTTTTTTAGTTAAAACCAAAACAAATCAATTATAGTCGGATTTTTTTTCCAATACCAAACCAAATCAAACCAAACCACAATCCGATTTGACTCGGATTATCGGTTTTGTGCAGTTTATCGATTTTCTTTTGTACACTCCTAATTTATACTATACGAGAACAATACTGGGTTCAGATGAATCTTGTACTGTTCTACATCCGCTTCTAGTTTTTGGGACCTTGCGGTTATAGCTACACAATATATAACTTGTTTTATATCATAATTATTTTTTTAAAAAGGAATTCTTAAATTTCGTGCCCGATTAATATTGTCACATAAATTTGAACGAAATGAGTACAATATTCTTGTAGACAGTATGAGGGAAAAAAAATACAATATTTTATTTATGGTACTAAAATAATAAGATGTGCATCAATAATGTGGAAATTAACTATTTAAAGACAAAAACGTCTTTTTTAGAATAAGCATATATATTCTTGTAGGCAGTATGGAAAAGAGAGGGAATTCGCCATTGATTGTAGGACAAGTTGTTACGCGCTCGTTAAATTCGTTAATGACACGTAATGATGATAAGCATTAGCTTTATATGCTAATTTACTTATCAGGTTTTTGGTTGTTTTTTCGTTTCCAGGTATTTTGGTTTGAATAATTGTGTTTAAATAAGAAAGTTATCTAGTTAAAAGTTTGCCGATGATAGGAGTAAATATGGCCGGATAGCATAATAGTAGAAGTAAATTTCACCGAGTAGCATAACGGAAGTTAGATATAGACAATATTTGAAAGTAGAGAAGAAATATGAACATTTTCCGTAATTTAAAGAGTGATTTGTTGAGTTCCATCTTTGGTCTTTAAAAGACTGATAATATAGAAAGAATATTGTATAATACTAGTACCAACTTGTTTTGAAAACGTTTTTTTTAGTAGCGAATTTATCAAAAACAGTGTCTCTACCTTACGTAAAGTACGGATAACATCTACATAAATCGTATTCTCTCCAAACCCTACATGTGAAATAACACTGGATATATATATATATATATATATATATATATATATATATATTTGTTTATGTTGTTGTACTGTATATATAACACTAGTTTTTATATTATATCAGATATGAATTTAGAATTTTAAATTGACGAAGGTAAAACATCACTAGGTTCAGCCACACTCTTTGAATTGGTGTTACTTGTTGAGTTGTCTCATATCGGTAGAATTTGAGATCTTTGATCTTCTTATATGATCTTGAGCAATCCTCGACTCATAAACTAGCTTTTGAAATTGAGTTAGGCCCAAGGTCCATTTATCATTACCAATTCTAAACTATATCTGCCCCTTGCTCCTACTTAAAAGGTGATTGTAATTGGCTAATTGCACACTTTAATCGATCCCTTGGATGCCGAACACCACATACATTTTGGCCATTCTTTGTCCAGATGTTCCAATAGCTGCAAGCCAAAATAATTGGATTCTGGCCGGTACTAATAAATAAAGGAATCTTTACGTAAATAGCTGGTCGGATTACGATTTATTTTTTTCTAGTTAATATATATGAATTATATGTTGATTATATACGGATTTATATTTATTTAAGTAAGCTATAGATATATTATACATTCTTATGCTATTTTAGTTTAAACGATAAAATTATTTAGGTTAATTCTTCTTAAATATATGATGGATTAAATGAGCATAAAATTGACAAAATGTAGTAGATCTAGCTAAATTCTTACCTTATATACAGGGGTGGATCTATGTTAACCGTGCCGGGTGTTGAAGCACCCATTAACCCCGACACAAACTCTGTATAATTATATAAAAAATATAGGGAATACTGGTATAAAGAACTAGCAAGCATCCATTAAACAAAAAGTCTTCTAGGTGCTTGGGTTAAGAGGTGAGAATAGAGTGCACAAATATAAAGTGGTTAGGGATCGATTCTTGTATGAACCAATTTTTTTATATGGCCACTGAATAAGCACTCACGACCTTAAAATCCTGGATCCGTCACTGCTTATAGAGAGGATATAGATCCTTTATCCAAATGAACAGGAGGAAAATTTCTTATGGTGGTTGGTCATCAATCATTTGAACATAAAATATTCAAGATGGTCCATCCTTTCCTTTTCACATTGCACTTTATCTTCCATTAGAGAAAAAGTGCTAGTTTTTTATTAGCATTTAAAAAATTATTTTTGCCTTAATCACTCTACTTACCACAAAGTTAATATTTTTGTAGCTTAAATTAAGTGAAAAGCAACAAAGTAACATTTTAATAATCCCAGTTGAATTTGGTAATGAGTCATTTGCATAAAGACATTATACATAATGACCAAAATCCACAAATTTACATGTGTACTTGAGTCAGCAATGTTTCTTGGCCACAAATTTCTTCCGATCCCATCCACTAATACGTAACGAGCTGCTGGAATAAACTCCAATTCACATGCATGCTCGTGGCGAGAGGCGGATCTTGAATTTAGCTCGATAAATTTTATTTTTGTAACTTTTAGTACTGAATCTATTATTAGATAAATATAAAATTTAAATAAAATTAATTTGATTTTTCAAAGTTTGGTTCACTCAATTTTCGGTTTGATTATTCACGATATTATTATGGAATTCCACCTCTTAAATTCAAAATCCATAATATAATTATAAATTATTGAGTTGTCCCATATCGGTGGAATTTGAGGTCTTTGGTCTCCTTATATGGTCTTAGGCAATTCTCATCTCATAAGCTAGCTTTTGAGATTGAGTTAGGCCCAAGGTCCATTTATCATGGTATCAGAGCCAGACCCATCCCAATTATTGTTACCGATGTTGGGCCCCCATTTATATTGTCCATGCTCCAGAGTGCAGGCCTGGGCGTGAGGGGGTGTGTTGAGTTGTCCCACATCAGTGGGATTTGAGGTCTTTGATCTCCTTATATGGTCTTAAGCAATTCTCATCTCATAAGTTAGCTTTTGAGATTGAGTTAGGCCCCAAGGTCCATTTATCATAAATTACAAAAATTAATTATTTTTTGATGACTTTTGGAATCCGTGATCATTTTTTAAATCTGTTGCTATTTCCTAAATACAAATCTGGAAAATAACTATTTTTGAACTTTACCCACTATTGGAATTGTTAAAACCTAAACCGAAAGGGAAAAAACCGCTATATATCGTCTCCTTTTATGTTATTTGATAATCCTCACCTCATGTGTTATATTGTTCACACATCGGATGTTCAGTCCTACGCATACACGGATGTTTAAGTGTCCTACATTGAATGAAATGATAAGTTGTTGTCTCCTTATAAAATTTCGAACAATCTTTACCTCATCGAATTACCAAGGTTCATTTTCTTCACAGTTTGTTCGTCCAGTGAAGCTTAGGAGCGACAATACTTATTTTATTAACCTTCTCTTTATTTGTACCCACTGCAAAATGTTTTTGAGTAATAGTCTTTGCTAAGTTGGAAAAGCACAACTTTTTATCAGTCTTGACTAGGTAAGATTTTTGGTTGTCCCTTCTGTAAGCTCAAATTGCTTTCCCATTGTTAGTCTTCCCTTTATTACACCTGAAATGTCAAAGGGGTACGATGTAAGCAGCTTACCCTGATACACGCATTAATAATTGATTTTACGGTTTTTAAACCATGACTTATAGATCATACGGAAACAACTTTACCGTTACTCCAAGACTCTGCTTCAATTTTTCTAGAGAGTTAATTCTTTAAGTATCACACTTTACTCTCTTCAAATTTCATTGTTTGAGTACTAATGCCATTATATATACTTTTTCCTTTTGTTTCCTTGTATTGATATCATCTATATAAATGAATTTCTACTTCTATCAAAAGAATTGATAATCGTAAATTATATAAATGATTACCATTAGAGGATAACCTTATTTTTTTTATATAGATCATTCTCTATTTTGAGAATTATAAATAAAGAGTTAATATTTTAAAAGAAAATTAAGTGTAATTAATTTGAAAGTCTAAAATGGGATTTGAGGATGGGGATTGTATGGCTATCCAGAATGCGATTTTGATAATGCGACTCGTCAATCGCATTCGTCAATTGTAACATCTAAATCACTTTGGAAGATTGCGAATTATAAACCGCATTTCTTAATTGTGACTTATGTTTTATAGCAGCAGTCTACATCTCCCTCCAATTTCAAGTACAACAAAAGTTTAGTATAGAAATGGCATCTTCTTCTTCGACCATATCGTCAGGCCCAGATATATCCTGCCTGCAATCAAAGCTTACTATATCATATTGTTGGGATGCGTGTCAGGGTACTAGAAGGGAAAAAGTTATTTAAAAGAGAAAAGTAATAAATTGCGTGTCAGGGTAGATTTACATAGTTCGGCAATTTTTGTCTACTCTACGACCACAGAAAGAATAGCTCTTTTTTAATTGAAGAGAAAGAAAAAGTTGAGGGATGATTTCAACCGAAGAAGGGAATGCCTATTTATAGACAGAGGAATCAGCTGAAATCTTCAGTAAAATATAAAGATGAGGCAAGCGGCACTGCAATTGTAAACATATATAATGCATTCACATTTTGCAGTCTTTTCATTCTGCCTTTCTTTCTTTCTTTGTCTTTTTTCACATATCTTTTTCTTCTCTTTCTTTGACTTTTTCATTTTGCTCATATGGGTTTGTCTTCTTTTCTTTCTTTCACATACACCAAGGTTTGCTTAGATCAATCTCCCCTCAAACCTATGTCACATCAAGAAAGAAATTAAAAAAAAGATTTGCTATCCTCTGGTGGCGCCTTCATATTATCATTCTTAAAGGCTAATTGAGGCAGTGCACAGCCTCAAATTGTTAATACCAACAACTTTGGCCAACATGTCTGACGGGTTCTTCGATCCTGGTATCTTTTGCAAGGAGAGAGTTCCTTCACTTATCAACTCTCGGATATGATGATATTTCGGCTGGATATGCTTCTATCTTGCATGAAGCTGGATTTTTGAAAAGATGAATTGCACTCTGGCTATCGCTGAAAAGCTCACAGTTGTCCTGCTCTTACGTAGCTCTTTAAGAAAATTCTTGAGCCAAATCATCTCTTTTCCAACTTTTGAGATTTCCATGTACTCTGCTACAGTGGTAGATAGAGCAACACTTTTCTGAAGTCTCGACATCCAAATAACAACAGTACCACCCAAGGTGAGCAAGTAGCATGTGGTACTTTTTCGACTATCCAGATTGCCACCTTAATTTGCATCAGCAAAACCTTGCAACATAATATTGCTATTTTTAAAACAAAGTGTCATACCTGAGGTGCCTTTATCGCATATATCCATTTTACACATTCCCAATACTCATTTCCTGGATCTGACATGTATCTAATGACAACTCCAACTGCCTGAGTTATGTCAAGTCTAGTACAAACCATAGCATACATCAAACTTCCTACTGCTGAGGCATATGGAACTTTGGATATGTACTTCCTTTCTTCATCTGTCTTTGATGATTGGTCCTTTGACAGATTAAAATGACTTCCGAGTGGAGTGTTTCTGGCCTTTGCATCATGAAGATTGAACCTGCTTAGTACCTTCTGATGCACTTTTCTTGAGACAACTTTAAGGTTCCTTCTGACCTGTTTCTGCTAATCCTCATCCCAAGCATTTGCTTAGCTGGTCCTAAGTCTTTCATTTCAAACTACTCCGCTAGTTGTTACTTAACCCTGTTGATCTCATTTATGCTAGATCCTGCAATTAGCATATCATCAAGGTACAACAGTCTAATGATATAAGATTCATCAAGATTTTTTATATAACAACAGTTTTCCATCTCACATCGTGTGAGACCATTGTTATGCATGAATCCATCAAATTTCTTGTACCATTGTCGGGAAGCTTGTTTCAAACCATACAAAATCTTCTTCAACTTATACACAAGGTTTTCTTTACCGGAAACTTGAAAAACTTTAGGTTCCTTTGTGTAGATGTTTTCTTCAAGGTCACCATGCAAGAAGCAGTTCTAACATCTAGCTGCTCCAAATGCACATTTTCTGCAGCTATGATACTTAGCACCAACCTGATAGTAGTTAATTTGACTATAAGATAGAAGATCTCGATGTAGTCAATTCCTTCCTTCTGCTGAAATCCTTTTACTACTAATCGTGCTTTGTATCTCTTCTTATCGCCATGCTCTTCCTTGACCTTGTACACCCATTTGTTTTGCAATGCCTTATTTTCTTTTGGTAACTCTTTAAGTATCCATATTTTATTCTTTCGAAGAGAATTCATCTCTTCTTTCATGGCTGACTTCCACTATCAGAGTTTATGACATGCATTGCTTCAACAAAATATTCTGGTTCTCCAACATCAGTCAGAAGTAAATAATGGAGAGAGAGTTAACCTATCTGGAGCATTCATGACTCTTTTAGATCTTCTTAATGTTGGGTTAAGAGTAACTGATCCCGAATTTGATTTAAGTCCCGACTCCAGATTCGCTTTTGTATCTGATTCTATCTCTGGTTTCGGTTCTGGTTTTGATCCAGATTCGGCTTTAGTTCTTCATCTTCAATTTCAAAATCAGTTGTAATCCCTCTAGCCACTTCATTTACTGAGATTTCTTCTAACTCAATAGTTTCAGATGTCTGTTTGCTGGTACTGGTTAGTTCTACTTCAAGTTTGTCCTTGTATATCACATTTTCATTAAATGTGACATCCCTGTGTCTTAGGATCTTTCTATTCTGATCATCCCAAAATCGATAACCAAAATTATTATCATCGTAGCCAATAGAGAAATATTTCTTGGCTTTAGGATCAAGTTTACCTATATCATTAGAGTTTACATGCACATAAGCAACACAACCAAAAAATTTCAGATGTGAGAGAGTTACCTCTTTTTCTGTCCATACCTCCTCAGAAATTTCAAAATTCAGCAGTATAGAGGGTCCCCTGTTTATGAGGTAAGCTGCCGTGTTAACAGCCTCGGCTCAAAAAAACTTCGGCAATCCAGAATGTATTCTCTTACTTATGGCTCGTTCATTCATTGTTCTATTCATCCTCTCAGCAACGCCATTTTGTTCCATGCTTTAAACTCTTGACTATGATATTCTCCCCTATTGTCAAACTT
This sequence comes from Nicotiana obtusifolia, assembly GCA_002018475.1. Lineage (NCBI taxonomy): Eukaryota > Viridiplantae > Streptophyta > Magnoliopsida > Solanales > Solanaceae > Nicotiana > Nicotiana obtusifolia. The sequence goes on from MCJB01049418.1 coordinate 17,275, forward strand.
TAAACATTTTAACTTTACACTTGTCTGATTTTCAGTTTTAGCTTTTCATCTTTTAGAGGTAACAACCACATAAGATTTATTTTTTAGAAAATAAAACCACAGCTTTCTTGTGGAATCATCAATGAAGGTGACATAATAGTGTGAGCCTCCCATAAAAGTTACAGGAGCTAGTCCCCACACATCTGTATGCACTAGTTCCAGCTTCTCAGCTTCTCTTTCTTTGACGTCCTTCCCACCTTTGAGAAACTAACTCTCTTTTGTTTCCTGTAAATGCAATCTTCGTACAAACCTAATTCAACATGCTTTAGGTTTGACAATATCTCTTTGGATGCCAACAACTTCATTTCCTTCTCACTCATATGCATGAGCCTCCGGTGCCACAATGTTATATCACGACCATGATCAGCTATTGTTGTAGTATCTCTAGTATCTCTCTGTATTGCAGTTGCATACATTGTTCCTTTCTTGAAGCCTCGTGCCACAACCAAATTTCCTTTGATTATTTTTCATGATCCATTACCGAATACCATTGTGTATCCTTCACTATCTATCTGGCCCATAAATATCAGATATTTCTTGAGGCCAGGAACATGTTGGACATTTTGCAATTTCTATAGCGTCCTTTATGAAGTCTTTATATGAACGTAACCTTTCCCGATAATATCCAGAGGTTCACCGTCTGCTAGATAAACCTTCCCGAATTTTTCAGAAATATAATTATGCAATAATTCTTTGCATGTAGTAGAGTGAAAAGGATGCTCCTGAGTCCAGAATCCAAGATTCGACTGGACTATCTGCACAACAAATAAGTGCATCACCGATTTGTTCAGCAATTGTATTTGCTGAATTATATCGTTCTTCTTCTTCTTTGGCTCTCTACATTGATTACTGTAGTGACCCTTTTTGTTGCAATTCGATCAAGTATTGTCTTTGCGATTTTTGGATTGCCATCTTCTCGTTGACTTTGATCTGCCACGACCATGACTTTGTCCTTTTTGGCTGCTTCTCCCATGCTTTCGGTATTAAAAGTAAATCTTGGGAAAGCAGTTGATTCTCTTCGGCTAATATTTTCGCTTAGAACGAAGTCTCTTATATCATCTAATTTGAGTTTAGTACTTTCCCGATGAACTTCTAATTACAGTTATTGTTCCAGACCAACTCTCCGGTGGAGATGATATTAGAATCAACTCCCTGACTTCGTCATATTATATTAACAAAACTCAACTAAGTTAATATTACATTAAACTCATTGATATGTTCCGTAACAAATCCACCTTCTGTCATCTTTAAGTTGAACAATCGACAAATCAAATAGACTTTATTTGAAGCAGATTGCTTCTCGTACATTTGATAACGCCTTCATCAGGCCTGCGATGGGCTTCTCGTTAATGATGTTAAATACCATATTTCATGTTAGCGTCAAACGAATCACACCAAGAGCTTGTCGATCTAATAGATCCCAACCCGTTTCGGCAATATTCTCTGGTTTTACCTCCGTCAGTGGTAAGTGTAATTTTTTCTGGTACAAATACTCATCTATTTGCATTTTTCAGAATCTAAAATCTTTGCCATTGAACTTGTCAATCTTCACTTTTTCTTCTTCCGACGTCATTTTGCACGCACAAAAAAAAATGAATAGTGCCTTACTATTTGTAAATGGTATTTACTATTTGTGAATAGTAGTACTTCACTATTTAAGAATAGTACTTTACTATTGTGAATAGGGACCAACAGTCTTGCACTATTCTTGTGAATAGTAAATTTCACCAACACTACATTTTCTCTACCAGAATTATGTTGTCTGTGCTCTGATGCCAGTTGTTGGGATGCGTGTTAGGCTAATAGAAGGAAAAAAATATTTAATAGAGAAAAGCAATAAATTGCACAAGAGAAGACAAGATTTACGTATTTCGGTAATTTTTACCTACTCCATGGCCACACAAAGGATAGCTCTTTATTAAATGAAGAGAAAGAAGAAGTTGAGGGATGATTTCAACTGAAGAAGAGAATACCTATTTATATGCAGAGGAATCAGCTGAAATCTTCAGCAAGATATGAACATGTGACAGATGCGACAAAGCTATGATATCTTTATCTTATTTGAAAAGTTTGAAAGATCAACCTCTTCATCTGCCTAAGCCTTGATGGATAAAGTTAATTATTAGTATTTGTGTTGATGGATAAAGTTAATCATTAGTAGGTATCGGTGTAACTAGTCTTTATTGGTACCGAATTCATTTAAATCAGTACTTTTGACGCTGATCATAATTTATTTGTAAAAATTCACTAAAATTATAATGAATAGTAAACATGAACTTCTAACTTTAAATATATAACGAATTTAATGCTAAAAAAATGAAATTTGACACATATAGTTTAAATCCTGAATTTATCTCTGACGAGAAAACGGGCCGGGTGTATATCATTGTTTTCTAATGTTAACTTTTATACAGGTACATTGGTATTTGCATATCCAGAATTTCAAAGATTAACAGCTGAGTGTGATTGTTCAAATCTGTCACACTTCCTTTAATAAATTCACAAGTTGTCAACACATATTTTGAAGTTTAAACAGAATTAACAATGAAAGAAATATAATATTACAATTAATGTGATATCACGTCTAAAGTGCACTAATTTTCTTTTCCTTCTTAGTTGTTTTTTTAATACTAAAATATTTTCTGCAGATAAATTCCCTACCTAGGCATCATACTAGGTGGCTTATACTATAATAAAAATAAAAAATTATATAAATAGGATTGTTCCTTTATTTAATTATCAAATACCTGGTTTACCAAAATCTAATGAGTCCAGTCAAATGGTTTGACCAAAAAGCCCATCCGGATATTCCGCTGGCACAATTATTGCTTGAGGGGTCGTTTAGTACGAACAAGTAATGCAGGATTAGTAATGCAGGAATTAGTAATGTAGGTATTAGTAATGCAGGAATTGTAATGTTGGGATTATTTTTTTATCAAGTGTTTGGTTCATTGTATTAAAAATTAGCTTGTGTTTGGTTTAAAACTGTAAAAAATCTTCTTTACAATTATACCCTTGAATATTCTTCTTTCTGTATATAAAGAAATTTAGGAAAAGAGTTTGAGGGACGGTTTAGTAATTTTAGGGTCTTATCCAGGTATAGTTAATGCAGGGATTAGTAATCCCTTGGTTTTCTTGGTATTAGCTAAGCCCTCCTATGAGGTATAAGTAATTCTTGTATTACGTATGCATAAATTGAATTGAGCAACTAAAAATTATATTGGACGGATTAAAATTTTTTATACAGGGATTATTTTACTTAGTATAGCCTACCAAACCACCCCTGAATCGGAAAATACCAGGCTGCTTGTAATTACTCCTCATTTGAAGCCCATTATCGTCATTTTATCACCAAATCCAAAATCAAAGTTTGACTGAAAGTATAAATTACGGGATGACTTTGACCGGTCAGAGCAATTTCGTTTTCAATTTCTCTTCCCTTTTATATCCTTTTTGTTGAACGCAGAAAGGAAAAAAAAAAAAAAGGAGCTTTATTATTACTTCAATTTTTTTTCCTGCATTTCGATTGATTGTTCTTAGCCTTCTCTCTTTTTCTTCTTCAACTGAAGGAAAATTTCAGAAACATTTTGTTTCTGATAAAGGAAAGAGAGAGGAGGAGCTACAATTCCTTTTTGTCCTTTTGAATTTCAGTTTCAATTTCTGTTTAGGGTTTGAATTCTGTGAAAAAAGAAGAAGAAAAAATATGAATATGATGCGACGCCTCAAGAGCATTGCTTCTGGTCGATCTTCCGTTTCGGATCCTGTAATTTTCTTCCTTATGAATTCAATTTTTATACCAATTTGGGGGAAATGTAACTTGAATTAGATGACGTAATGAAAATTATTGGCATTTTTTGTTTGTTGTTTACCTTCTTTTTTTTGGGTTGGTCTGTATATGATTTGTTTACTTAGATTTTTTGGGGAGAAAATGCTACAAGTTTGGCTTGGTAGTGATAGAAGCAATCTCATACATTAACTCTGTAATTCTTTTGTTATAATTTCTCTGTCAGATTAATTGTTTGCAAGGTTAGCTGAATATAGTTTTTTGATATATCATGGGATTTTATTTATTTTATTATTTATTTTTATGTAACGGTGGTGGTTGGGCTAGCTTGGGTGCATCTCGATTTCACCTCGTACCGGTAACTGTATCCACCAAGGCATATAAAAAGAAATTACCTAGTACTTTTTTGCCTCAGCTGAGATTTGAACATTTTTTTATTGTTTCTCGGATGAGATTTAAGTGCGTTCTCATTATTTTCTTTTAATTTAATAGGGTGGAGATTTTAGCCTAAAGAAAGTAATGGTTGAGCGGGAAGTGGATCACAGGGTCGATGGTGAAACTCAATTAGAAGAGCAATGTACTATAGCTCCTAAGCACGGTGTGACTTCTACATCTGAGGAAAGTACTGCGTGTACATTGAATGTTGATACTAGACAAAAATCTGGATATGAGGAGCTTCCTAATGAAATGAATGAAATGAAAATTAGAGACGAAAAGACTAATGGACACGAGGATGACATAAAGGTACCTTCTTATTTATGTCAATTCGGGTTTTTGATATAAAAATCTTGATGCTTTTTCTGTATGAAGAAGCCTTGTGATTTCTAAAATGTTACTGAAAAATAGGATATGGAGCCTGCTGTTGTTAGTGGTAATGGAACAGAAACGGGTCAGATAATCGTGACTACTTTGAGTGGTCGAAATGGACGGCAGAAAAAGGTGAGTTTCATGTTCATAATTGAACAAAAATAGATGTGACAGCTTGTGTGTTATATCTGTTTGAGCTTAATCAATGAATGACTTTCATGTTATTATCCCAGACTCTGTCTTACATGGCTGAACGTGTGGTGGGCACGGGTTCATTTGGAGTTGTATTTCAGGTAAAGTTAGTGCTTTTAGGAAGGATTAGGTGGTTATTGAAAGCATTGAAGTCTCCTGAGTGGCTGTGCTTGACTTTTGCTAATTTCTTCATATATTTTGTACTTCTTAGGCTAAGTGCCTTGAAACAGGTGAATCTGTCGCAATAAAGAAGGTTTTACAGGATAGGAGATACAAGAACAGGGAACTACAGATTGTGCGCATGCTTGATCATCCTAATGTTGTTCACTTGAGACACTGTTTCTATTCTACTACCGAGAAGAATGAGGTTTACCTTAACCTTGTTTTGGAGTATGTGTCTGAAACTGTTTACCGAGTTTCAAGGCACTACAGCCGAGTGAACTATCACATGCCCATCATATATGTTCAACTGTACACGTACCAGGTGAGCATTTACTGCATTCTTCCTTTTTTCCTGTCATGGCTCCAGACTTTCAGCAAATTGATATTGTGAATTAGCTTGACACTTCAGAAGCTACAACTTGATTTTTTTTCTCATAATTAAAATTGTGCAGCTATGTCGGGCTCTGAATTACATGCACAACGTAACTGGTGTATGTCACCGTGATATTAAACCTCAGAATCTTTTGGTAAGATCTGCTGATTATGCTCCTTGCTTTTAGGTGTTCATAGCTCTTCCATTTTGTTGGTTATCTGACATAATTGCCTATTCCTCTCCCGTCATTCTTCTTGCCTTAGTTCTAACTATTTGTTGTATTATTGTTTTAATTACTGCTACAGGTTAATCCCCACACCCATCAGTTAAAGATTTGTGATTTTGGAAGTGCAAAGATGTTGGTATGTGTTGTTTTTTCGAGAACTATGTTTTCCTATGTGTTTGCATCTACTCAGATTTTTGTCCTCTTACCATAGGTGCCTGGGGAGCCCAATATATCCTACATTTGTTCTCGGTATTATAGGGCGCCTGAATTGATCTTTGGGGCTACAGAATACACAAATGCAATTGATATGTGGTCAGCTGGTTGCGTTTTAGCTGAGCTACTTTTGGGACAGGTGAGGTCTTCACGGTGCTATTGTGGCCACTCTTTCTGATGTGGCTATTGAAAGTTAGTAGTTTTTTTTACGCCTGCACTAAGATTTGATTTCTATTATCCCTCTTATATCGACGTTTATATCTCAGTGGTTGCAACTGGTTCCTAAATCTGTCCCTAGTTGTTAGTTATGCTCCCATTTGGAGGACCATGATAGTGTTATGATAGTTTCCTTGTGAGATTTGTCCATAAATGTGTTAGAAAAATTTTCTTGTGAGCGTCATATTTTGATTTACTCTTCTATAAGTTAGTCTGATGTATTGAATGTTGCATTATGTTTAGCCTCTTTTCCCTGGAGAAAGTGGCATCGATCAGCTGGTGGAGATCATCAAGGTATGCAGTTACAGAACACTAGTTTTTAATGCACAGTGTTGATTGAGTTTCATTCCCTTGCTTATCGTTGTTATGTACTTGATCCGTGCTAGATTTTGGGGACACCAACTAGAGAGGAAATTAGGTGCATGAATCCAAACTATAAAGAGTTCAAGTTTCCTCATATGAAAGCTTACCCATGGCATAAGGTTGTGAGAATTTATTAAGTATATGTATTTCTTTATCTTACGTTCTTTTCTTCTTTCCTTGATGAAATTCTTTGTCCCACCGTCCATTCCGAGTGCCTTCATTCGCAGGCTGAGGCACAGATCAGATCTGAATAAATTGTATTTTGCAGATATTTAATAGAAGAATACCTCCTGAAGCAGTAGATTTGGCATCAAGGCTGCTCCAGTATTCTCCAACTCTACGTTGTACTGCTGTAAGTGAATGACTTAGCCTTTTCCTGCTGTTAGTATAAAGCTCGCAAATAGTTAATGAGAAAACACGCAGCTCGGTTAATCTTGTGGATAATAATAACAAGTTTATGAAGCCTACTGAGAGGGTGACCACATTTTACTAGTAATATGTTAGAACTATGCTTGTAGACTCCTTTTGGGATTTGAGATCAAGAGGCATCTCGAATGAGTCATAAACTTTCTATTCATTTTCAGTTGGAGGCATGTGCACACCCTTTCTTTGATGCTCTGAGGGAACCAAATGCTTGCTTGCCAAATGGGCGACAGTTGCCACCTCTATTCAATTTTACACCCCAAGGTTGCGCTGAGTTCTTTCTTCTTCTTTTTTTTATAAAAAAAACTTTACCATTTTAGTTACTATGGCCTGTCTGACTGTAGTAAGCTTCACGCAGAGCTTTCTGGTGCACCCACTGAACTGAGACAATGCCTCATTCCTGAGCGCATGAGGAAATGAATTTTACGTGGAAGGAAGTTTCTTAGGCCTTCTGTATGAGTTTTTGAGAGGTTACTTGTCACGCGATCAGCATTGTTCCACAACATCAAGATGTAGCTGCCAGCATTGGTAATATTTGATATTCCAAGTCAAGAATTAGAGACAAGTTTTGATTATGCAGCAAGACTCAGGCAAATGATCACAGTTGGGTTCACAAAATGAGATTCTTTTATTTATAAAGTTGATGAGTTAGTTTCGAATGTCCCAGCAGTTTTAGATGAGTTTTCATCTATTATTTTTGTGTTGTAGATAACGTCTAGTTTTCAGGGCCTTCGGAAGATCAATAGGTGCGCTCCCTAACAGGATTAGTAGTTGAAATAGGTTTATTCTTGTGTATATCATTTTGATCTCTTCTACATTCCCTATAGGAATGTGAAATTCATTATCTTAACGTATTTTCTGATGTTGTTTCAGAACTAATTAAATAGTAGGCGGAATACCTTCCTGGCCACTTAAACTTGTAAGGTTTTTAAAAGATGATACATGAACTTTCAACTCTCATTTGAACATTCGAACTTATTTTTTCGGTAACTAATAAACACATTTGACCATTGACCATGCGCGTGTGTATTACACATATACATACGTGTCCATCAAGTCAGCAAATGACCAATGGATGTCTTACACGTTAAGGCCGCGAAAACCTTAACCCAACAGATCGGGGTCCCCTGTTTTATTCCATAGACCAACCCCTTTCCCTCATTTTAACCGCTATCCAAACTCACACATGTTAAACCTAGGTTACCAATAGGTTAACAATCACTCACCCCCTTCCAAAATCGATCATAATCACTCACTTATTTTTTTATTTTTGTTTATTATATGTTAATTAATCTTGTTTTTATCGAGCTTCGTTTGGTCCATGCTTTCGATTCCAGTGGCGTTGCACGATTTGAAGGTTTGTTTGTCTCTTTTCGATTCCATCATTTTCACGGTCTGAAAAAAGAAAACAAATTAGAAATGGAGCTTCAGATTTTACAAAATAGAGGGATGGAGCTTCAGATCTTTTAAATGGAGGAATAGGATATTTTAGAAGAAGATACTTAAATACAACCCATTTTGTACTGTTGGATGTTGGGAAGGGGGCTTTCACGCTCCTGTGCATTGTGTTCCTCACGCAGCCTGTTGATTATGACCAACTGATGCCACATGGGCATGATTAATGGTCAAATGTATTTATTAGTTACCGAAAAAATGAGTTCGCGTGTTCAAATGGAAAAGTTGAAAATTCATGTATCGGTTTTTAAAAACTCTACAAGTTTAAGTGGCTAGGCCTAAATAGTATCGGTAGTGAGTTAATTATATGATTCTTAGCAAGCGTTTGGACATATATTTAAGTGAAACTTGAAAAAATAGTTTTTGAAGTTGTGTTGAAAAATAATTTTGAAAGTTGAAGTTGTATTTGGACATGCATTTTATTTGAAGAAAAGATGAATTTTTGTGAATGGAAGAAAAAATTTTACCCAAAAATTGCCCTAAACCAGTTTTTGGGAACTTGAAATTTTTTGATTTTTCCCCCCAAAACTTGATCATATTTTATAAGCGAACAATGTTCCAATTTATTCTTTTTTGAAAAAATGAAGTCAAAATGGGAGCTTAATGTCACGTCCCTAGTCGTTAACTAAGTACACGTGCGACACTTGACAGCTTGCTCACGATCTTGCACAACTTGCTCACGTTCTTGCTATACCAAGTCAGCCTTACTACACTCAAGATCGCTAAGAGAATGGTAGAAAGAACACAAGAGAATTATTAAAGGAAGCTTTGTATTAGAGAGAACTTGAATTGTTTGCTTGGTGAATTACAAATGGATGGCCCCCTTTATATACTAGTCTCCTAGGGGCTAGAGCGTAAATATTAATTGTTACACAAGTCCTTAATATTTACAAGATAAGGGCTTTCTCTAGAATTCTCTACAAGCCTAGAAGATTCCAAGGACTTTCCTAACAAATCCATAGGGATTTAGGGTCTTTCAAAGGAAATATCCATACTTTTCTAGAATCTTCTCACAAATGCTAGCCTTCCTCCTATGTAAGCTTCCACATGGCTTTAATATATGCTAAATGGCACCTATGTGGCATGATGACATGGAGGGTCATCACACTCTCCCCCACTTAATGTTGCAACGACCACGGCGCAATGCTGCTGCATAAACTCTCGGATGTTATCTTTGAATTGCCATAAGTCTTCATATCGTTCCCATGTTCCTCCTCCGGTGATTGCCCCTTCCAATGGACGAGGAACATAGCGGTGGCTTTTTGCCCTTGTTTTCGCCTGGCCTGGTAATCCATGATAGCCTCAATTTCCCTATCATGTGAGGAGGTGATAGTCATAGGCGCTCGACTTGATTGGCCCCTACTCGGGTCATCCTTATCTTCATGATATGGCTTAAGCATGCTGGCATGGAAGACTGGGTAGATCTTAAGATACGATGGCATGTCAAGCTTGTATGAGATGTTGCCTACCTTAGCGACGATCTTAAATGGCCCCTCATACTTGCAAATCAGATTCTGATGCATGCCCCGTAGTGCCTTGAACTGTCTTGGGTTAAACTTTACCATGACCATGTCCCCAACTCTATAGTCCGTGGGACGTCGCTTACGGTCCGCAAACTTCTTCATCTTCTTAGCTGCCCTATCCAAGTAGGACTTAGCAGTGTCAAGCTGCTCCTCCCATCCTTTGGCCATATGATAAGCCCCCAAACTCTTTCCCTCGAACGCGGCTGGTAATGAATGTGGAGTTTGTGGTTGTTGGCCTGTGGCTAGCTCAAATGGTGTCGCCCCGTGGACTCACTCCGCTGCAAGTTATAAGAGAATTGGGCGATGTCTAGGAGCCTTGCCCAATCTTTCTGATGCGCGCTTACATAGTGCCTCAAGTAGCATTCTAGTAAGGCATTGACCCGTTCCGTTTGTCTATCCGTCTGTGGGTGGAAATGTCACGACCCAACCAGAGGGCCGCGACAGGGCACCGGACCCTACTTGCAGAGCGCCGGCGTACCCCTCATATCAGCTATCTTACTTTCTTTGTTATTTACAAGCCTGTCATACGCGTACAGTTCGAACAACATCACAGTGGGCTGAAACGTCATACCACGACATAAACAAACTTATATACATAGTATGCCAACGGGGCTACAGTGCAAAACTATACAACGTAATACATATGCCGTCGAGGCAATACAACAGTACATGAGTCAACCCAACACTGGTCTATACATACATTAACATTTGTCTATGAGCCTCTACAAGAGCATACATTAAGCAACCTATGTCGAAACAAGGCCCCGACATGCCTAACATATCTACGCAAGGTGCATACCAAGGCTGTAGCAAGTCCGAAAGATGAATATTGCTAATATCTGCTGAATTCGGATAGCCTACTGCTGTGGGGGAGCTTCGTCTATCAGTCTATTAGGACCTGCAGCACGACATGCAACGTCCACAATAAAGGACGTCAGTACGGATAATGTACTGAGTATGTAAGACAGGAAAACATAATATAAGAACGATAGTATAAGCATCAGGATAGAAACATGTAACCTGAAATAAGTGAATTGCCTCTAAGGGCAACTAACCATGACCTATTCGTAGTGCTCATGTCTATACACATAACTCTTATAACATTATCGTATACATGTATATTATCGTTATCTTAGCCTTATATTCACGCCTCTGTGGGCTTGCCATTTTCATATACATTCATTGTTACCGTATATGTTCACATAATCGTTACCTCATACAATTACATAGGCCTCCATGGGTTCATCATCATCATACGCCTCTGTGGGCTCATCATCATCATATGCCTCTGTGGGCTCATCATCGTCATATGCCTCTGTGGGCTCATCATTATCATATCATAGCATATCTTACCCGGCCGTACTAGGCGCGGTCATAACATACCCGGCCTTCATTAGGCGCGGTCATAAGAATTAAATTACACATTTATAATACATTGCATGCTCATTCATAAAATGTGTTTCCAACCCTTTTTAGTGACATACGATTATTACCCTCTTTTTCTACATGCAATTAAGAATGTCTCTTTAACATGAACCTTATAATACTCAGGGAATACCATAAACATTAATATCATAACAACAAGAGCAATTCTTCCTTAGAGGGAAACAATACAAGTAACCCTACTTCTAGGAATAGAGTATTCTTTTGGGGCTCGTTCATAGCATTGTATTCAATAGGAGTCGTGCAAAATAAAGAACGGTATGGTCTTACATACCTGGCGTTTACTGCGCCGGTTCTCAAGCTACGCAATTTTCCACAATTCCTTAGTCTACATTTAAGGAACAATCCAACCATTATTCACCAAACGTTATAACTATCGTCAATCATATTACTTCTAATCATGCATGGTGCCTACCCACACCCCCTTTTCCTCCTCTAAAACTCAACAACCATGGTTACTACACATGCAATTCGTTTACGACCCATAATACCCATGACCCATTCCGTGTGGCCATACTTATCTTGATTTCATGGTTTCTAGTCACCCTCCCATGAGTCCTTACAGGCATGCAACCTCCTTATCATGAAAGTTCAAGGGAAAATTACATGAAAGGGAGTGGTAACTTACCTTGCATGCGAATTATTTAACCCTCTTCTTCGATTCCTTGAATTCTAGGTCTTGCCCTCAATGTGGGTTCGTAGGAGGAGGAAGCTCAGCTAGGGTTTCTCTTTAGTTCTTCGATTTCTTGATTTCCTCCTTTAATTTGGAGTTTGGAAGAGAAGAAATTGGTTGTGTTGGTGTGGGGCTTTGAGAGGGGTCGTTTGGGGCCTTCTACTATGCTTAAGCTTCAGAAAATGAAGAAGGAACGGGTTTGGGTCCCTTTAATAGGTCTATTAATAAGTGGCACACGTGTCTGACATTTTCAGGTTTGAGGTTGCATATCCGCCGCAAATAGGACATGCCGTTCACATTCTGGTCGCAAATCTCGACCCAGAAATCTGTTGCATTATGTGACGCAGAAGGGCCAGATTTGCGGTTCGCATTTATAACAATGCGACCGCATTCTGGTCGCATTTCTGACGCGAGTCCAGCCCAGAACTCTGTTCCATTATGCGATAGAAGATGTCACATTTGTGGTCCGCATACTGGCTGCATATTTGACACAATTTCAGCCCAGAAATCTGTTTCAGTTTGCGATCCTGGTGTTGGATATGCGGTCCGCATTTGCGCTTTGCGGTCGCATATCCAACTATGCGACACTTCTGCTCTTTTTCTTAACTTTTGAACTATTTTCCGGGTTCTTAGGTCATTATATGTAAACTACTTCACAGCGCATTCTAATGTACGAATTTACGGGTTGTAACAGGAAACTAGTGGAAAAGTGCAGTTCCGTGCCAAGTATGTCGAATAACTCTCTCTAAAAGTTTCCAGTAAAACGGGGGTCTCGATCACTAATAATATGCTTTGGTAAGTCCCAATACTTCACCACGTTCTTAAAGAATAGTTTGGCGGCTTCCTTGGCAGTGCAACCTGGTGAAGTGGGCACAAAGGTGGTATATTTGGAAAATCTATCCACCACCACCATGATAGTACCATAACCGTCGAATCTCGGTAGGCATGTGATAAAGTCTATCGTCACGCTCTCCCATGGACGTTCTGCAATTGGTAGTGGCTCCAAAAGTCCTTCGGGTTTTTGTTGCTCAACCTTGTCCTGTTGACAGACAAGACAAGTCTGCACATAACACTCTATGTCATCTCGCACGCGTGGCCAATAGTAGACTGACTCAACCAAGGCCCTAGTGCGACGTTGGCCTGGATGACCAGCCCACATTGTGTCATGACTCTCCCTTATGATCCGCCGTCTAATGTCTCCAAACTTAGGCACGTAGACCCGCCGACCTGTGGTAAGCATTAGGCCATCTTCGACCCAAAAACGTCTCGTATTTCCCTGGTTGGCTAACTCGATAAGTTGTTTGGCTGCTGGATCATACTGCATTCCTTCTTCTATAGCCTCACGAATGTCCTCTCTTGTTGAAGTGATTGCAGCAAGTTCAGCTTTCCGGCTTAAGGCATCGGCTACAACGTTACCTTTGCCCGGCTTATACTCCAACACATAATCAAATTCGGCTAAGAAATCCTTCCACCTAGCCTGTTTTGGTGTGAGCTTCTTCTGCGTCTGAAAGTAGCTAGTAGCTACATTGTCGGTCTTGACCACGAACCTCGACCCGAGCAAATAATGTCGCCATGTACAAAGGCAATGCACAATGGCAGTCATCTCCTTCTCTTGCACCGTGTAACGCTGCTCCGTTTCATGTAACTTGCGGCTCTCAAATGCTATGGGATGCTTATCCTGCATCAAGACACCTACAATGGCAAAATCCGAGGCATCTGTATGTACCTCAAATGTCTTGGAAAAGTCAGGTAATGCCAAGACTGGCTCCTCTGTTACAACTGCCTTAAGGCCTTCAAACGCCTTTTGACAATGCTCCGTCCAGACCCATGGCTTGTTCTTCTTTAGCAATTCCGTCAATAGTGCGGCTTTTGCTGAGTAGTGATGAACCGACGAAAATAGTTAACAAGGCCAGGGAAGGATCTCAACTCAGTTACCTTTATAGGTACCTCCCCCCTCCTGGATAGCACGTACCTTAGCCTCGTCCATGCATAGCTCGCCATTGCTAATAACATGGCCTAAGAAGTGCACCTCTAACTGTGCAAACTCGCATTTCTCTCTCTTGATGTATAGCTCGTTCTCCCGCAAGACTTGGAAAACCTTTCTTAAGTGCTCTATGTGCTCCTCCAAGGTGTTGTTGTAGATGACTATGTCGTCTAGGTAGACTACCACGAACTGATCAAGGTAGGGATGGAAAATCTTGTTCATAAGGGTGAAAAATATGGCTGTTGCATTGGTTAAGCCGAAGGGCATCACCAACCACTCAAAGGCTCCATATCTCGTCACACATGTTATCTTCGGCTCATCCGATTCTGCAATGCGAACCTGGTAGTAGCCCTTCCAAAGATCAACCTTGGTAAATACTTGGCTTGTCCAAGTCTATCAAAAAAATCATCAATGACAGGGATCAGGTACTTATTCTTCACTATGACCTTATTAAGTGCTCGGTAGTCTATGCATAAGCGCGACGATCCATCCTTTTTCTTCTGGAACAATACTGGCACGCCGAAATGTGCCTTTGATGGGCAAATGTGATTAGCATCTAGCAGCTCTTTCAATTTTTTCCTGAGCTCCTCTAGCTCGGGTGGTGCCATACGATATGGGGCAAATGTGGGTGGCTTAGCCCCTGGCTCCAACTCAATCTTGTGATCCACCTTTTGCCTAGGCGGCAAGTGTTTAGGCAACTCCTCGGGTGTGATCCACCTCTCCTTTGCTTCCATGAATGTTGGTTCCCCCTTCTTGATCCCCTTGACAACCTGCATAGCTGAAAGTTGTGTTTGGCTCTGTCCGTATGGCATAGTCACTGTAGGTACCATGCAAGATCCTTCTCGCTCCATAACCAAGAGATGTTGGAGGTAGGGGTTGATCAAAGTATGACACTGTCTAAAGAATTCTTTCCCCAGTATGATGTCAAAGATATCCATAACGGTTACCGTAAAGTTTGTCATACCTTTCTAAGTTCCCCATTTGACACCAACTCCATTAGCTACCCTACGAGCATTTTGTACCTCGACATTCACGGTCTTGACACGAGAGTTGGTTGGAGCAAGCTTCAATTCTAGTCTCTTTGTGGCAGCCTCAGTCACGAAATTATGAGTTGCTCCAGTATCCACCATTGCACAAGCGGGATTGTTGTTGATGGTGAGATCCACGTGCTAATTGCCATTCGCGGTAGGTTGGATAGCTTGCTTCGTGACAACACCACATAATCCGATCATATCTAACTGTGCGGTTCCCAAACTCTCTCCTTGCAATTGCTCCTTCCATTCACGGACCATGGCACTGAGGCTCTTAAGGTCGGGACAATTCCTGAAGCCATGCGGCCCTCCGCATATATAGCATCCCTTCTTCTCGGCATAGCCCTTACGGCCACCCGGTTTTTTAGAATCTTGAGTCTTGGAGTATTGTTGTTGTATCTCATGCCTTTTCCACAGTCTCCCCCACCTTTGGAATTATTAACCTTTGACTCCTTACCTTTTCCTTTGTCGTGCTTGTCATGCCTGAAATCCATCAATGATTCAGCCTCTAATATGGCTTGGTCTATATCCGCGACTTATCGGCATTGCGACTCCTGCTTAGCCCAATTTTGGAACCCGTCCATGAAGTGGAACAATAAGTCATCATTGGTCAGGTTGGGGATTTGAAGCATAAGGGTAGTGAACTCCTTGACATGTCATGTATGCTCCATGTTTGCTTCAACTCCCTAAGCTTGCGCCTTCCCTCGTACAAGACATTTCTTGGAAAAAACTGTCGCTTGAACTTGTCTTTGAACTGATCTCACCAGCTAATAGTACATAGACCTTTATCCATGTCGGCCATCTTCCTTCTCCACTATAGCATGGCAGTCTCTGAGAGCTACAACACTATAGTGTTGATCTTGGCCTCGTCGTCCCTCACTTTGTCGTGCCTGAAGTAGTCCTCCAAGTTCCAAAGGAAGTTTTCCACTCCTTGTGCAACACGAACACCTTTGAACATGGGGGGTTTGGGAGCCTCGATCTTGGCCACCCTCTTCACCACAACATTGCTGGGTGCCTCGGTCACGCCAGCATCGACATACTCCTCAAGTGACTCTATCTTCGCTTTCATAGCGTCGATAGTACTCAAGGCCTTCATGAGTTTGCACCCTAAGGCAGTGATGGTCTGCCTTAGTTCCACCTCGGTCTTTGTACATCCCTCCAAGTCATTTTGAATACTCTCAATCTCTTCAAGAGTGTGCCCCTCAAGAACGCTAAGGGTGCCTTCGACCTTCCCTAAGCGTTGGCCAAAGATATCCACGACGTCCATGCCCGTATTCATCTTCATCACCCACTCTTTAATGAGTGATACATCCTCGGGCAGGACCTACACTTCATCCTCGCTCGCTTCAGTGGCAGATGGTTCTTGGGATGTAAGCCTCTCGTTGGACACAACCTTGAGTGGCACCTCCTGGATCTTGTTGGTGGCATTCCTCTTTTTGTTACGGCCCTTTTTGCCAGCAACATCCTGAATGATGTTGTCTTGGGCGTTGGTAGCATTAATTTCTCCATCGTTCGACATTCCCTTAGTTGCAACATTTGCTCTGATACCACGTTGTCACGTTCTTAGTCGTCTAAGTACACATGTGACGTTAAATGAGGCTTTGTATTAGAGAGAACTTGAATTGTTTGCTTGGTGAATTGTAAATGAATGGCCCCTTTATATACTAGTCTCCTAGGGGCTAGTATGTAAATATTAATTGTTACACAAGTCCTTAATATTTACAAGATAAGGGCTTTCTCTAGAACTCTCTACAAACCTAGAAGATTCCAAGGACTTTCCTAGAAAATCCATAGGGATCTAGGGTCTTCCTAAGGAAATGTTCATACTTCTCTAGAATCTTCTCATAAATGCTAGCTTTCCTCCTATGTAAGCATGGCATTAATATATGCCAAATGGCGCCTATGTGGCATGATGCCATGGCGGATCATCACATCAAGCTCCATACTATGGGAATACACTTGAAATGTTATTGTTGTCGTTGTTGACGCACAAAATTAATTAAATTTATATTAAATCATACTACATAAAAAGGACAAATGGGTCACCAGCAAAATAATCTAGGAAATTATACCCCATATAGCAAACTATTACACCCTATTTATTATAAACGAAAATAATTTCAAAATACTATTACTTATAGCTATCTTTTTTATTTTATAGCAAAATAGGTATTTATTTATACACACCATTGAGGCATGAAATATGCCAATTATGTTCTTTCTCTCTCTCTTCGAGCAAAAAGGAACAAATCTGGCCAGAATCGTCGTCGAGCAAAGAGAATGAGAGATATATCATCAAGTTTCTACTCTCCAGATCCTAATTCTACTTCTTCAACGATGTTGCTCAATGCTGCTTCTAATCGTAATCGGCATCAGAATCGTCGGCGTCATCATCCATGGCTCATCTTCTTAGGCGAATAGATCTGGCCATGGCTACGCCGGAGGAGATTTTAGGGTCGAATTTTTGTTGGTCTCCATTTTTAGTTTTAATACAATGTATATAATATTTTGCTTGGCGGGAAAACGCCATCTCCGACGAACTTTCTTCTCTTCTTTGCTTTTTACTCACATATAATGATACCAATACATTGTATTCTGTACAAATACACTTAAATACATTGTAGTTTTGTATAAATACATTATTTTTTGCCTATATTTATGTATTCCGAAGGTCTGTATTTTTTGAATGCAGTCAAATACCACTGTGTTTTATTATTTTTGTTGTTTGAATACAGTCAAATTGAATACAATGTATAATAGTGAATAATGAATACTTGTGAATTGAATACAATTATACAGTCGAATTGAATAGAACGGTATACACTCTATTTTCTTAATTTTTTGTTGTTTGAATACAACTGAATTCAATATAGTGAAATTGAATACAATTCAATATTGTGTTTCCGTTATTAAACACCCGTAGTCACTATTTTTTAGGCGGATCACCTCACTGTATTTATAAATATATTCGCGCGAAGACAAGTAATACATAATTAAACAGCTATAATCCCTGTTTTTATCCTTACTATATTTATAAATACAGTTGCATGAAGACGTGGAATACAACACAATAGCACCGAAATTTATATAGAATTAATTTTGTGAGTTAAATTAGGAGTGGTACAAGCTATTTGATCCTCTTTTTGTTATTAAACAGCTGGATTCACCTATTTTTTTAGGCGAATTCCGCTACTGTATTCATGAATACAGTAGCGTGAATACATCGAATACAGTCGCACAGCTGGATTCTCCTATTTTTTAGGTGAATTCCGCTACTGTATTCATGAATACAGTAGTGCGAATACAACGAATACAATCGCGTAACAACTAAATAGTAACTAAGTACTTATGTATATGATGGCTATATAAAATTAATAGCCACTAAACAATAGTGATTTCTGAAAGTTCCTTAATAATCTACTACTAGAATTATTGCTCTCGGTCTGCATGACTGCATGCTTGTCATTTTTTCCATTCCAATTTAACTTATACATATTAATAATGTAAAAAGAAATTACATTATCAATATATTGTAACATGTTATACTATGATCATAATTTATTTTTTAGGTTATTTATCAGACGATTTCCTGTAATTATCTTTTAGTTGACATATATAGTATAAAGTTTCTTTTAAAGTGTACCCCATGGGCCATAAGGCACGACTTTGATTGCCTTTCTATTCTAAAAATAACCAAAAGGAAGTCAAATTGCAATTTGTTTCTTAGTAGTACAAGCATGTCATCCCTGCAATAAAGAAATCCAACAATTCTTCACGTGTTGGGAAATGTTTTCTGACTTTTGAACAATTATTTTTTTTTGAATTTAATCAGTGAAAAAAAGGTGGTAGTTGAGAAAATTTTGACTATGTAGAAACTGAATTAGTCTATGCAAAGTGTTTTAAATCCAAATCTAATGTATATAAAGTTTTTTCAATTTATATAAATATTTTATATAATAAATATTTTATATCAATTTATAGGGTATCGGAGAAGGGAAAGATAAAAAAGAATGTGCCGTAAGAATCCAACTTAATCATATTTTATATAATAAATATTTACAGGGATACCTTTAAATTGTAATTCGTTTCCACTTATATAAAAGGATCGTAGAAGGGAAAGGGAAAAGAGTGTATATAGTGATAGTCGTGTTCAACCATATTATATAAAAACTTCCGCTAATACTACTAAATTATAAATCTTCCCTAATGTATAATACTTACTACAAAATCTTGTACGAGAAAATATTGATTGAATGAGCTTTTCATGTAACTCTATTATCTATTAGAATTTTGTTCTGGTGAATTAAATTCAAGTTTAGTGTGTATATACTTGCTTCGAAATCGAGAATGACTACAACTCTAATATGCATCAATATAGTCTTTTATTTCTCTACACATTATTCATAAGCTCTAGTTTCACCTAGAAAAATAAAAAAAGGAAAATAATTTAAAACTTAAGTTAACACGATTTTACTTAACGATTTTAGTAGTTTATTTCTTTATTAGGTGAGATGAATGTTTGATAACTACCAAACTAAACCCTTCTTAATATAACTTTTGCAATCATATTTTCTTGCCTAAGTGGGGTTTGGGAAGGTACTGTGTACGCATACTTTATGCTTACCTTGTGAAGGTAGAGAGGTTGTTTCCGATAGATACTCGGCTCATGAAATATAAGTAAAGAGAAGAATCCATATAAAGAAAAACAGTAACCACAATCAAAAGATAAGATAATTGAAATAAAAAAATGACAGATAATATTAGACATCTAATAGTAGAAATATGAGAATATATCAGTGCTACAAGTACAAGAAAGCAATACGAGTACGAAAAAGACTAGCGCCAGACTATTCACTAATCTACTGCTCTAATTCTCTAACATTCACTCCCTTGTAATAGAGTAATATAGTACTACAGGGAAATTGAAGTCGACAATAAATAAATAAAAATATTAACTTGACCTTCTAGATAAAATTCTGACATTTAGTCGTTGACTTTTTGGCAATATAATCATATTTTGAGAATTTATTTAAGTGTCTTTCTTGGAATTTATTATAAACATTAAATGGACATTAAAAAGATCATGGCTGAGATGGATTCTGTAAATTTAATTACAGGACTCTTTAAGTATTTCCATTTAAATGGATTCACAATAATAATTATAATAGGTTTATCGGCTACTAGACAATAGAAGTTAGGCATTGACATTCAACATTTTGTCATTTCAAACTTAAATTCTAATTTGGATAAACAAGAAAATGAAAATGAAAGGGTTAAAAAATACTCGCCCATCCTCTATTTTCTTCGGATGAAAATTCGAAATAAATAATCTTTAAATATTATTCCAAAAATCTTATTCATGGCGAAAAGTCTTGAATGTGACATCAGTGGTGGAGCTACTCTTGTCAGATGTTTCAATTGACATTATTCGTTGAAAATTATATTGTGTAGATAAATAAACTATATTATGTATACATATTATACGTTAATTTTTTTTAATTTTTTCGTATGTTTACTTTTTTATTTTTAACTCCATCTAGTAAAACTTTTGTTCCGCCACTAGGGACGCGCTTAAAGTTAAATTATTTTTTCCTTGTATATAATTAATTAAGATGCCACGTGAATGGAATCTAGCCATCGATAGATAATACAGCAACGTTATACATAAAATAACGTAATTCAGAAAACTAGAACGCTTCATTCCTATGAAAATGACGTAATACCAAATTTATTAAAAAAGAAAATAACACCCATAAATATCCATTAGTCTATTTTCTCCCCCATGCAAAAATAAAAAATAAAAAAAATCCAATATATTTCTTTTTTCCTTTTTTATATTTCCATTAAACTACTAAAACCCAAATTTTCTTTCACGAACAATACTGAAATTTGTATTAAACTTTTTTATTTTGTGGAGCCGAACTATGCACTTGTATAAAATTAAATAATTTTATCAGTGAACTGTCACTTAATTCTTAATACTTAATAATTGTCACATATCCTACCATTAAATGTTTAATGGTAAAAGCTATCTTGTTTTTGAACTTTTAAAAGCACTCGTTTATTACATGTTTATTATATTGTTGATCACAAGAAAGGAAAAGAAAAAAAAGGAACAATTAGAATTAAAAAAAGGGCCATCATTATTTCTGGCAAGAAAACAATAACAGTATTAAAATAATAATAAAAGAGAGCTGACAATTTTGAATGTGGGCACATTATCACTTGCTGTTTGACGAATTGATTGGTTTGAATTGTTGGGAGAATTTTCTGTCATAATTATATTCAGTGCTTCAGTTTTAAGAAACAAGTGGATACTTATTTATTATGAAAATTATGGTAATCCATTTTTCTTTTAGGTAGCAATTAAGACATGTTATGCTTTATAATCAAGTTATCTTCTCTTTTTTTGGCCATGTTGGGCCCACTTACCCTCGTAGTACTC
Organism: Nicotiana obtusifolia; assembly: GCA_002018475.1. Taxonomy (NCBI): domain Eukaryota; kingdom Viridiplantae; phylum Streptophyta; class Magnoliopsida; order Solanales; family Solanaceae; genus Nicotiana; species Nicotiana obtusifolia. The sequence continues at coordinate 38,627 of MCJB01049418.1, forward strand.
GAACATCCGGAGAGGGTAATGTGTATGCAGACCTTATTCCTAACTGAACGAGGTAGAGAGACTGCTTTCGATAGATCATTGGCTAAATAAAGCACATCTTAGCAGGTTTAAAAAATAAAAACAGTAGTGAAGAAGCCATATTAAGAGTAACTAAGACAAAAACAGTAACAACAATAAAACAACAAAGCAATAAGAAAATCGAAGCAAGGAAGACAACATGTAGTAATAGAGCTCGAAGAATAAGATAATACGGGAATGATAACAATCATATTGATATGAAAAATACAGGATAAATACGACATCTCAAGCTCGACTACCTACTAATCTTCCATCCTAATCCTTATCCTTTATATCTTCTATCTAGGGTCATATTTTCGATAAGCAAAAAATATGCTATCCTATCTAATCACTTATTCTCAATACTTTTTCGGGGTACCTCTTTACTTCTGGTATATATACTTTAATGATATGCTTTAGTTCTTTTATTTGTAACTAAGGTGTTGGAAGGTGTAAGTAAATATTTATCCTTTTCCTCCCTCAATCAAAATTAAAAAGAAAAAAAGAAAAAGATAGTCTAGTTAAGTGCTTCCTAAGTTATGTTATGAAAGTTAATAAGAGCATTATATAATGTCAGAGGAAGTATCACTACTAGGTGATATGTATTATGCAAGTGGTCAAGGATATAATTGGTCAATATTTTGGTATTTTTTTATCTTCTTTTTTTGGTCAATATTTTGGGGATTCTTTTATCTTCTTTTCAAGTCAAACTCAATCTCTTTCAGTTAGGTAAAAGTGAAGTGCCACTTTTGATTCTTGTTTCTTTGGGAAATTAACTTTAACATTTAGAAAGTTGTTTGTAATATTCTCAATAATGAGTTAATCTTATATTGATTCAATTTCTTTTAAAGTACTATCATATAAATCAAAATAAGTTTCTTGACCCTGAAAATGTTAAAAAGGCAAAAGGTTTGTGCAATTGACTTTTGCACTCACCATTTAGAAGTTTGAAAAAGACATATCCAAATTTTAGTTTCTTTTACATCTTTGGAATTTGTAGTTCTATAGTACAGTGCCTAACACTTGAGCAAAAGGTTTGATGCTTCTTTATGCTTTAATGCAACTTGAAATTCTATTATAGTTGACTCAAACTTTTTTCATATTCTAAAAGTAGAATTTTATTCTTTACTCCATAATACCTTAATTTGTTAACAAAAAGATTTTCACAAAAACTTTGGATTCACTCCTTAACAAAAAAAAATAATTTTTCCCTTTTCTGAAGTGGAATAATTTTTATTAATAATTAGAATAAAAAGGGGACCCCTCCACTAAGAATTCTTTTCCCTAATATATTGGAAAAAATCTCTCCATCTTCATATGGCAAGAACAAAGTATCGTACACACTATTCTGCCCAAACCCCACTATGTGAGATTATACTGAATATGTTGTTGTTCTATTTGATATTTCAAATTTATTGATTTAACTAATTCAAATATACATTGAGTAAACTCAATAAGAATTAAATCTTTTTAAATAATTTTTTATGTCTCAAACCAGAAAATTATAAGGGGTTGTTTGGTTGGAAAAAAAATTATTCTAAGATTAATTATTCGAGAATTAATTATTTTATCCTCCCATAAAAATAAAAAAATATTATAATTTCAAAATAATTAATCTCGCAATTAATTATACTATAATTTTATTTTAACTAAATATAAAATAAATTCATCTTATTAATTTTAAAATTAATTATTCCTTATTCTTCGTACAAAACCATATTGAACCATTGCTCCAAAACCATTATGTCTCAGTCTCACACTCTCACCGTGAAACACCAAAGACCTTTCCATTTAAAAGGAAGTGGGGTCCACTTCCAGTTAGCCACCATGAGGTGGTAGGGTGGGGTTTTT
>MCJB01049418.1:40645-70874 GCA_002018475.1 Nicotiana obtusifolia
AAAGGGGGCGGGGAACTAAGAGAGACTGTTGGGAGAGACAGAAGAGAAGACTAATAATAATTGCAGAGACCATATGCAGATATAAGCTTTCTTTAATATTGAAGCAAAAAAGAAGCTTTCTTTTAAGTTCTTTTACATTAACAACTTCATTTACAGCACAAGAAAGAGTGAATAAAAGCAACCCCCCCCCACCCCACCCCAAACAAAAAAAAAAAAAAAGAAAGGGAAGAGCTGCTTTTCTTAAAGTATCCTTTTTTTTCTCTACAAGATTTGATTTTGGTGAAATAATTTTCCCCTTTTTGTAATAATCCGAAGTAAAGTTTCAATCTTGGTTCCAACTCTGCTATTTCATTCACCCTTTGTTCATTCACAGCTCAAAAGTCTGGTGCTTGTTTAAAGGTACTTAACTTACCCAGCTCATATTCATGTTTTGGTCTTTTTCCCATATTCTGTTAATTCATTTTATTTGCTTAGTGTGTTAAAAATGGTAGTTTGAAGCTTTAGATATGTGGGTTTATGATTTTGACTTGGATTAATGAAGTAAAAAAAGTGAACTTTTTTAGCTTGTGAGAAGTGGAATTGGAAAATATATTTCTTGATGGATTTTGTGAAGTTGAGGATGTGGGGTTCCTTTTTTGGTGTGGTGTAGTTTTTGGAATAAAAAGGGAGGATTTGCTTACATTTTTGGTTTTTTCTGATGCATATGGTGAAAGGAGAAGAAGGTAAATTTAAATTTTTAACCATAGGCAAGAGACAATGTAAAAAGACAGAAACTTGGACTTTTGTAGAGTGGTTAACTTGGATTTTGGTGAGTCTGGTTAAGTTTTTGGAATTCTTATGGTTGGAAAAGGTGATTTGATTATTTACATGGTCATTTTTATCTACAGCCTTTCTTGTTTCATTTGTTAGAGATTTTCTTTGAAGAACTTGTGGCTTTTATTTTGTTATGGTTCATTACTCACTTTCTGTACTTAAGGAAATGAGGGAGTTATTTAGCAGGTTTGTTATAGCTGCATTTCATGAATTTCTTGTGGTCCCATATCCGATAGACAATCGAGGAAATGCTGGCGTTTGGTCTTTATTCCGGAAAGAAAAGGATAGGTCCGTTAACTGTTGAAATTTGTAAATCAATTGTTTTAACTGTTGAAATTTGTGAATCGATTGTTCTTTTGGGATTGTTGGCATTATTGGTAGAAACTGAAGAATTGTTTGAATGGAAATGACAAGTGTTCAATTGTTCTTTCAACTCTTGATAACTTTACGATTCTTCAATACTGCTACAGTTTGTTCTTAAGGGGTTTTCAGTTAAAAGTATGTGTTTTGTAGTGGTTACATGTTACGTACACTATTCTACAAGTTTTTTTGATAGATGGGCATTGATGTAGTGCCGTTATTATGCTTTTCATGTGATTGATCTATATCATTGACCGCTATTTTTTTCTTCTCCGTCTAGGGTTGGATATCTTTTTTCCATATTTTTTTATGCTTAGCTATTGCCCTTGAGGTTATACTAATTTCGCTCTTATTAATATTTTCTAATATATTTTTCAGAAACAGCACCTGTTCATATACCAAGGAAGATGGTGCTTTATGTCACAACGATGAAAGGCAACAAATTTACTTGATCTATAGAATTGAACCTCATCTGCAATATGGAACTGTTCTTCGCAGTTCTGATATTATCGTGTCTCTATTCATTTGTCTCACCGGACGCCCAGGGTACACAGTTCTTCCTTTTTCTACTTTATCAAATTAACATAGACTCATAGAGATCACCTTCCACTGTATCCTTTTTATTCTTCTACTCTTTTAACCATTCAAATGTAGAAAGAAAAAACTAGATGGGCTAGATTATGTTTTCATTCTTTCTGCGTTTATTTTATCTACATTTTGCTTCTGCTGATTAAATGTTGTATCTGTTCTAGTAATGTAAGGTGACAATCTGTTGTTTTGTAATCTCTGACCTTGTTTTAGGAGATGCACTGTTCGCATTGAAGAGTTCCCTAAATGCTTCGAGCGATCAACTTTCTGATTGGAACCAGAATCAAGTTAACCCATGCACTTGGTCAAAAATAACTTGTGACGACAACAGCAATGTCATCATGGTGTAAGTTTGAAGCTATTCTGAGAGCCATTTTGATCACCTTGTACATAATATGATTATGTCGCAGTTTGCATCCCTAACTCTTGAGCTATTGTTGGTCAACTACATTCTTAAACATGATTTTTGATGGCGTCTGAGCTTTGTTTGCAGGTCATTGTCAAATATGGGGTTCGCTGGCACTTTAACTCCGAGAATAGGTGTTCTAAAGAATCTTAATACTCTGTACGTATAGAGAACTTGTTGAATCATGTTCGATTGAATGCTAACGTGTATTTACAATATACTTATGTAGGTTTCTTGGAATTTCATTACTCTGCACTCCTTTTAGTCTTTGGATTTTGAATTAAAGAGCACGTTTTAATCCTGACGTTATTTATAAATCACTCTACTTTAAAATAAGTAGGTTACTTACAGTGTTATTAATGGACGAGGTGAAATATTTCGCATTTGGCATTTCATGAGTCTTTTCATCGTCATTTCTTATCAGTTATCACATTATTCTCGTAGTGCCTCTGATGAGCACTAAGGTCATAACTCTCAACTTTTGCTGTGAAGATCCCTTACAAATAAAGCTTTCTTCCTTGTTAAGAGGAAGTTCTACTTTAATGAGATTTGTGAACTCATATCAATGTTCATGTATTTAGTTATGTTGTGTACTGAACTGACTGGGTTGTCGACATCCTGGCAGTTCCTTGCAAGGAAATGGAATTACTGGTAAAATTCCTGAACAGCTAGGAAATTTAACCGGCTTGACCATGTTGGATCTGGAAAATAACCGTTTATTCGGAGAAATACCAGCTTCCCTGGGCAATCTAAAAAAACTTCAATTTCTGTAAGTAATGGAGTATTATTTCGTTGATTATTGCTTTTCTATAGCTAAGCTTTACTTTGGGTGTTAGTCTAAGGAGTCAACTTTAATGTTTCTTTGAGCAGGTTTTTGAGTCAAAACAATCTGTCTGGGACAATCCCTGAGTCGCTTTCAGGCCTTCCCAACTTGATTAACCTGTAAGCGAATCATTTCGTGTGATCTTTGACGTGTTTATAACCTGCACCAAGTGATATTGACCTGATCTAGTGAAATCTCTTTGACAGTCAGCTTGCTTTAAATGATCTATCCGGCAAAGTTCCTGACAGTTTGTTCCAAGTCCCGAAATACAAGTATGCAGATCTCAGTTCTTGCAGTGTTTAATTTAGATGATAGATTAAGGCTGCTTAATAATGTGAACATTCTTTTTGTAATAGTTCATGCCTCCTTTGCATGAGGCGTGGCTGTTGATATTAGTTTAACTCCGTTTGCTTATTAGTTTTTCAGATAACCATTTGAATTGTGGCTTAAACTTCAGTCATCGTTGTGTATCTGACAATGAAGGTAATTGAAAGAGCTAATACGACATGTTTGAACTACAAGTCTTTACTGTAGAAGTTAGGGTTTGCTGGAAATGTTTGGTAAGTCAGATAATTTATGCACCCTTGCCAATTCTAAAGTTGAAATCTTGGCAGGTTCTCCCAGTAAATCAAAGACTGGGCTTGTAATTGGTATTGTTGGTGGATTTCTTGGAATTATCCTTCTTGGGGGATTTATGCTATTTTTCTGGCGGGGGAGACACAAAGGCTACAAACGCGAAATCTTTGTTGATGTTGCAGGTCTGTAACACCTGTTTATTAACTTCACTTTGTTTTGTTAGCTCTCAAAAAAGAAAATGCTAAAGGGGCTATCTGCTGCTACTTCCGTAGTTCCATCTATGTTGGATACTCTAGTTCTTTAATCAGTATTACTTTAATTCTTGTGCATGGTAAGATGTTGTATGTCCACTGAGTATGTTGTGACATTTTTCTTTTTGGATTTATTTGGTGTGTGTAGGTGAGGTTGACAGGCGAATTCCATTTGGTCAATTGAGGAGATTTGCATGGAGGGAATTGCAACTTGCTACTGATAACTTTAGTGAAAAGAACGTTCTTGGACAGGGAGGTTTCGGCAAGGTTTATAAAGGAGTGCTCAACGATAGCACTAAAGTTGCTGTGAAACGATTAACAGACTATGAGAGTCCTGGGGGAGATGCTGCATTTCAGCGTGAAGTTGAGATGATCAGTGTGGCTGTTCATAGGAATCTTTTGCGGCTTATAGGATTTTGCACCACACCGACTGAGCGCTTGCTAGTATACCCATATATGCAGAATCTAAGTGTTGCCTATCGTCTACGAGGTATTTAATTTTTTCACAGTAATTTTTGAGCATTTAGTTCTCTTTAGTCTTCAAGAGCCATTGTTGAATTATACCTCATCAAAGGGGAACTTTGCAACGTGAATTGAGATCGATTTCTATAATGAGAGGTTAATGAATCCATTCTTGTGCATTCATCATTTTCCCTGAAAAGGTGATCTTTTGAAAACCTTGCATGAATTGAAGATGATGCATTTGGTAGTCAGTCAAGCTTTAAAGTTCAGCATTTTTCTCCCAGAAGTGATGGCGTTTTGGTGGCTTATTATTTGTAGTATTTTATCAAATGCAGAAATTAAACCTGGAGAGACTGTTTTAGATTGGGCAACAAGAAAGCGTGTGGCTCTGGGCACTGCACGTGGACTTGAGTACTTGCACGAACACTGTAATCCAAAAATTATTCACCGTGATGTTAAAGCAGCTAATGTTTTACTAGATGAGGATTTTGAAGCTGTAGTTGGTGATTTTGGCTTGGCAAAGTTAGTTGATGTTAGGAAAACCAATGTGACAACTCAAGTTCGTGGTACAATGGGCCATATAGCTCCTGAGTACTTGTCCACAGGGAAATCATCAGAAAAAACTGATGTTTTTGGATATGGAATCATGCTTTTGGAGATTGTAACTGGTCAACGCGCAATAGACTTCTCACGCCTAGAAGAAGAAGATGATGTCTTGTTACTTGACCATGTAAGTGTACCTAACTCAATGACCGATACTAACTCTGATTCTATTGATCTGCATATAGTTCCTAATGGCTATTGCATATTTACTTTTATTGTGACATCTAAAACAATTCAGTTTCTTTTAAGTTTTATTTTATTATCTTACCTTTGCTGATTATACTTCCACTCTTCTTTAAGTTGCATGGTTTTGCGGGCTCATTGTCCATTACAAGACATAAATTGTATAATTCTGTTATTTTTTGCTTTCTTGATTTATATAATCTTGATATTCAGCTTGTAGGACCAAAAAGAAGTCTCATTTTCCACATAGCATTATTATGCATAACACTTTGCATGTCAGACACGCGTCTAAATACTTGAGCCTTTTTTATCGGACACCCTTTTTAGGAGTAAGATAACTAGTGGAAAATTAAAGTGAAATTAACAATGAGAAGACGCGAAATTTTCTTGCAGGCGTGGGCCCTGAACCTAGGTTTTTAATTTGCTTGATAAGCTCTCTGCAATCTTAGCTTTTATAGGACCTTTTTTGTAGTATTGGTTACTGAAATGACTGCATGTGCCATCTTAAAGGTCAAAAAACTGCAAAGGGAGAAAAGGCTAGATGCTATTGTTGACCGCAATCTGCACAAAAACTATAACATGGATGAAGTAGAGATGATGATTCAAGTTGCATTGCTTTGCACTCAAGGATCGCCAGAGGACCGTCCAGCAATGTCAGAGGTAGTACGAATGCTGGAAGGAGAAGGGCTTGCTGAGCGATGGGAAGAATGGCAGCATGTCGAAGTTACACGCAGGCAAGAATACGAGAGACTACAACGACGATTTGATTGGGGCGAAGATTCAATCTATAATCAAGATGCCGTTGAGTTATCTGGTGGAAGATAACAAATCTGTATTTCCAAACAAGTACATAATTTCCTGTAATAGTCTCTTTGATGCATAGAGCTGGTTGCTAAATGGCATGCAATCGATGGTTTAATATTGCTTGTGCCATATCTTGATTGTATCTTTTTTCACGTGCTTCTCTTATTTAATCAATTCTTTTTCCTGTATGCTTGGGCTGTGCAGCGACATAACGTATCAACCATTTTCTTTTTGCTTCTTTTGTTTTTTCCCCTTCTTTCTCAAGATCTGCATATTGTAACATTAATCCTTGTTATAGAGATTCGTTTTGCTCAACCTGAAGGTCTCTAGTATTCTTGTTTATTGTACGTTTGCATCAGATGCAATAATCCCAAAAATAGAACTGACCAGTAAAATATTTCTTTGACAGGTCTTTGTTGATAATCTGCAGGGAAAAGGTTACATTTTTTGCTATGTTTAAGTGACTATCTAATATGCAATATTTATGTTCCTACTTCACATATTCATTGTACCTTAACAAGGTAGAGGTAAGGACTGCGTACATACTACCCTCCCCGGACTCCACTTGTGGGAATACATTGGGTATGTTATTGTTGTTGTTCACATAGTCATTGTGAAGAGGTTATGCTTTCCTGGAATTCACATACTTTAGTAGTGGATTACATCACAAGGAAAGCTAATCTTCTTGTGCAGCTAGGTTGCCTAAAAGTAATATGTACGATTTTCTTGTCCGAGACTAGATACTGGTTTTACATTTGCAGATGCTGTTGCCTCGGCTTGAACGTTGTTGTTTGCCTTTCGCCATGCATGTCCTCTTGACCATTGGCTGTGACGGCGATTTCCTCCCTCACTGTCATCAGCAAGAAGGTGCTGTGGTGTCCTTTCTGAGTTGCTCTGCTCCATATCTTCTAAGTGAACGTTGCACTTATTGTAATCTGCACCCGCCATTGCAAGAGCCTCAACTGACATGGTTTTCTCTCTTTATTCTCTCTCTGTCAACTTGCAAAGGCTTCAAATGAGGTAAGATTTAGGACAATGGAGAAGTAATATTTATTACTTGTTCCACACCTACATCCCGTGCTTTACTCTTCTTTCCTTTTTTGATATGAAATTCTGACTTGTGAAGAGTTATAGCAGCCTAGACTTTATACAACAGAACATATGGATTTGTTGATATATCCGTGACTCGAGTTGCTTTTTCACTTTTTCCAATAGGAATTAAATGGTTTGTGGACACTTTTTTGCAAGTGGATATATTAGATTGATGGATTCTTTATAGGGAAATTGACACTGCATAGCCACTCTCAAAATAATAGCCGAAAAATTGTATATTTTTTTTTTACAAAATATGCACTTTTTGTATGTTATATACAAAAATTATACAAATTTTATACACTTTTTCGGCTACCGAATATAAATAATTATTGACGCTGGCTAAAAGTGAAAAAGCCCTTCTTTGTATGAGGTAAGATATTTACTAATGAGAGAGTTATGTCCATTGAATGGTTGAAGAGAGCTTGTATTACCAGTTGTAGGGAACTCTGGAAATTTGAACACTTGGTTGAAATTGACATTTGTGATTCAAAGACTAGAGATATGTGGTGAGGAGTTGATGAAGAGATTACTAAAAGGGAGATGAACAAAAATCTTCTACATTTGGCTAATTCTTTCATTCTTATTTTTGTCATTTTTGGATTGGGAAAAACTTATAAAACCTCCAAAACCCTTGTTTTGGAAAACATATATTGGAGGATGGTTTCGGAAAATGTTTTCCTTCCTCTCGCTAGAAGTTAGTCATTTTCCTAAAATATATTAAAAAAAATATTTTTTTCGGCTATTATTTTGAGAGCGGTTATATAGTATCATTTCCTAAAAGAAAGAGAAGGGAGTGAAACTTGAGATTGGGCAATTCCCAAAAGTATCACTTGGACTTTAAAGTAGAGTGTGCATGTCATTTGTTCCAAGTTTGTTGTACTGGTTTAGCTTAAAGACTAACTCTTTTACTCTTATAGGGTAACACGCGATCAGTTCGCCTATTAGATAACTATAACTAACTTTCATAATAACACTGTCAATATTATTAACTTTTATATATTAACAATATAGTATATATGTCGCACTTTCATGATTCACATGTAGAATATAGGTAACGGGCCATAATATGTAATGTTACTTAGTCGGAAAGTAAGGTAAGTAACATATTATAACATACTTTTTTAAGTAATATTATAAAAAATTTAAACTGTATTAACACTATCAATGTACATATTAAGTACTAACTTAAATCCTGTTGTGTCATTGTTAAAACACTTCACTAACTTTGCACACAATCCTATGTTTCATTTGCCCTCTAAGCACGTTGTGTTGGACTTCTAAATTATGCAAAAAGACCAATCTATTTCTCATGTTCAAACTTCATATAAATCTTTCTTCTCATGTACCTAATCTGTTCCCGAGATAGAATATATCTGTACATGCCATCTTACGGGGAACAAAAAAGGAAAAGAAAAAAGAGCAAAAACAAAAAATAAAAAGCAAAAGCAAGAACCGGAAACAAAACAAAAAGACTGTTTCGTTATCTACCTCAAGTTAATAGCATATAATAATTAATGGATTTACAGTAAAATATCTATAGATAGTTTATAGGGGAGTTATTTGTTTCAATGGATTAGTTCGATCCAAAATTTGAGATAATAGGTGTAAACCGAAAAAGGATTCATAAGTAGTTGTTAATGGAGTTGAGGTTACCAAATTCTGAGGTGTCGATATCAATTTATGCTGAATTGCTCCACATATAGTGTCCCGAACTATATTTTCTAAACGAATCAGAGTCAATCTGAATTGATCTTGTAAAAGATCTGCTACAGAACAAATACGTTTATTTTTCAAATGATTCATATCGTCAAGTGCACCCATTCCAAATTTCAGCCCAATCAAATGATCGGCGGCTGCCAATATATCTCGTGATAACAAAAAATTATTGTTCTGGGTTATCTCAAGGTTCAGTCTTCGGTTCATATTTCGTCGACCAATCCTTCCTAAATCTTTGTTGAAAGAATTTCTTTCGTAATTCCTTACGTAAGGATTTAGAAAATACAGGATCGCCACCTACACAAGTAAATTGTTGATAAAATTCCAAAATGGCATTTTCTTTTGACCTAATTTTTTTTCCTCTCCTTGTCACTTTTCAGGATAGCAAACATTCTCTAGAATTTCTCTTAGATTCAAACCCATAGCTGATGATAGAATTAGAACAGATATTTTTTGTTTCCTACTTACACGAGCCCATATCCTTGCTTTTCTATCAATTTCTAATTCTGATCTTCCTCCCCAATATGATATTATAGTGCCGGTGTAGACCGAAATTTCGTTATGGTCCAATTCTGATCAGTAACAAATACACTATATTTGATTGATCACAATTCTATATATTCCATTGACTATAGAAGTTCCCAGGGAATTCATTAGGGGAATGTTTCCGATAAAAATTATTTGTTCTTGCATATCCCTACTGTTTTCACAAATTAATCCTGCGGATACATATAATTCAAAAGAATATGTGAGTATTTCATACACAACATCTCTTTCCTTTATAAAGGGTTCGGCCAATTGATATGTTTCCACAAATAATTGAAATTCAATTTCTTGATTTGTATCTTCAAATTTTGGAAATTTATTTAGTTCTTCCGTTAAACCTTGATCAATGAACCTACAAAATCCTTCAAATTGTATCTGATTAAAATCAGGTATTGTAGATATTCCCTCATTTCCACCCTCGAGCATTTTTAATTTTTCATTTATCAAAAAATACCAATAGTGGTATCTAGCAATGATGGCATTTCTATTTCGTTTACCGAATCACATAAAATTTTATCCAACTTCATATATGAAATGTATGAAATACATATGAACGCAGGAAGAAAGAGAATTTTCCACTTAAATTGAATTGGAATTTATTGAAATTTTCAACAGACACAAATGGAAAGAAATTAATAAAACATCCCTAGAAACAGACTTCTGCTACTTAGACTTATTAATTAAGTTATAGGATTTTGTATAGAATATCAAAACAAAAATGATTCCATATTCCAACCTGCTTGAATACCAGAAAAATAAATGGATTCGACATTTTATCTTTTCGCTGAGATAAAGGCATAAAAATAAGAAAGAATATATAGAATTTGAATCGGTTTTTTAGCATTTAACCCCCTTTTATGTTATGGATTTCGTTGTTCAAAAATTGATTTGTAGAGAAGAGGGAGATTTTGTTTACAGATTTTTGAGTAGAATACGATTGTGAAGCGTATAAAAAAAGAAGGTTTATATGGCTTAGCCACGTGTGGAGATATCTATAATATCCGTCTTTCTTCTCTTTCATTGTTTTATTATCGTTCTCTGTCTATTCGGGGCAACACGAGTTGTGCTCTATGAAAATAGAATTTCAATTTTCTATTCAATTCAAAATTCAAATTGAAGTATGATACTTCTCTGATATCTGATAATTCTCTATCAGTAACATATATAAATAATATATATCCGTCAAACAATTTCTCTTGAGAGGTTTACATATACTTATATTTGTTGTTATAATTAAAATTGAAAAGAATTTTTTGATTGAAAAAATCCATACTGATTAGTTATATAATCAAGTTGTATTTTCTTATGTCATTAGGAAAAAAAAATTTGGAGATTCAAATCCAAGAATCATTTATGCATTCTAAGTCAATAGTTAATGGTTCCGATTTTTAGAAATTTGAATTTTGAAATTTGAATTTTGCGACTGAAAGTCCACATTTGATTTTTCAATAGAAAGGTGAGAGAAAGCTTTGAACATTATGAATTTGGAGATAGACTCAATCAATATTGAAAGGATGAATCAAACCCAATCAAAGGAGAAGAAGGATTATGATTTCTTTGACTTTTAGGAAAAATGAAGGAAAACAGAACTCAAGGTGCAAGTACAATAAAAAGCAGTTCAATAATCCGAAAAAGTTTTCATCTATTTTGTATTTGTAGCATTTTGGCAACATGGTCAAGTGGTGAAGCAGAGGACTGCAAATCCTTTTTTCCCCAGTTCAAATCTAGGTGTCGCCTAATCAACAAAAAACTAGAAACCTCTTCTTTCCTTCTGTTCTGTTGATATAACCTGCCGAATGATTCCCCAACAGAAGCAGAGAAAGCAGACTGTTGATACTTGTTTAATTCTAAACATCTGGTCTGGGATTTTTTCTAAAAAATTATAAATATCCTTGCATCGCATATTTAGGCTTCAAGGAAATATTCAAAAGCTAGAGGGGCTATCAAAACTTCGTAATTACCTTCTACTACAAATTAAAATTTTCTATTATTAATGCATTGTATAATGACTGAATCTTGAATAGATTGGAGAGCGCGATAGGAAATCTAAATAGTTGTGGAAGGGGGCGGACGATACTTTATTACATACGAGGAACTCACGAAAATCTCTGAGTGCTCAAGCATCCAATCAATTGAAATGAGGGTCAACAAAAAAAGAATAGGACCTATTATTCCTACATGTTCCATTAGTAACATTCCCTTGAGATGTTACTGTAGATTTTTCTTGTGTTTAATCTTTCCCGATTAGAAATCATATAGGAATTTCTTATAAAATGAGTGAATTTATTGGATTGGTTTATTAAAAGTCTTTGTTCTTTTTGACTCTACACCATTGATTCCACAATTATTAGTGAGGAATAATGGAACAATTCCTTTATATTTATAGAGATAGGGGACATAATTCATATGGATATAGTAATCTTGATTGGGCTGCTTTAATGGTAGTCTTCACTTTTTCCCTTTCACTCGTAGCGTGGGGAAGAATTGCACTCTAGGGGTCCTACTAATTGAGTTAAGGAAGCAAACTATGTCAATATCAATTGCTTTCTAGATCGTTCTGCAACACGTTTTGAACAACATAACAATATCTTCATTTTGAAATTTCATTGGACTCGACTGGAGTAATGTATTATAGGAATCAACCTCTTTCAATCAAAGAGCTATTTCAACGATTCCCATGTTTGTAGTTCGAAAGGAAGAGGATCCCAGAAAATTTATTCGAACTTAATTCTTCCGAAATTTTGTATTCCAATCAACGGCCTCTTACCAAGTGATACTGAGGAGGGCTGGACCCTTTTTTTATTTGTTTCTCTCTTTACTGTTCAAAGAAGAGGTGGTTTTGTTAAGTGTGTACACAATTTGTATGAGAAAGAAAGGATATAAACATAGTGGTTGTCTAACGAGATACTATGCAGAATAAGATCTTCAGGTGAGTCACATATTGCGCGTTTACTGCTTTCGAATTTTTGAAACTGAATTTATGCTTTATCGACTTATTTCATATCATGGTTCAAGAGTTAAAAATCGGTGAGGTTTACTCTTCCTTTTCGATGCCCGTGGAACTACTGTCAATGGTTTACTCAATTACTTGTCATAAATCGAAATTCTATATCGCTATATCTATCGCTTTTTCTTCATTGATTTGATTCTTTCAATAGATACCGAGATACAAATTGAAAATTAAAAATCTAGTAATTCAAACTATAAGACATAAGAGTAATTCAGATTGATCAGAACAAATAGATATAGCAAATAAATGGAATTGGCTGCTATGTCAATCCCATATATGGAATTGATATTCACATATATCAAGATAATATTGTAGATTGGTCTATAGATCCATATCAAAAGATCCATATCAAAATGCAGCCTCTATCTTGATTTTATTCCAGGGGAAAACTTTATAACTACAATCTAACTAATAAATAGTATGGTAGAAAGAAATAGATGAATCTTTCTTTCTACCATACTGTCTGTCTATTAGAATACTGCCGATTCTAGTACACTCATTTCATTTAAGACATGAAATTAGATTCTTTTTCATTTTATTTCGTCAATTTTAACTAAGAACTCAGAAGTCAAGTTTCATTCAAATTAGTTATTAATTAATCGTTTTGACTGACTGTTTTTACGTAAATGATAAGTAGAAAAGCGGTAGGAACTAGAAAAAATAGTGCAGTAGCAATAAATGCAAGAATATTTACTTCCATAATCTTATCAGTTTTTTACTATGCAATAACTCGGGATTTAATCCCATAGAGATGATAAATCTTTGGCACGTAAATTCAATGAATGAATATTACCTCTCGATGATCTTGAATTGGATCAATATCATGAATAACAATATCTGAACTATCAAATCAATTCGTCGTCGAGAATTGAATAGTATAACATAGGAAGTTCTTTTATCCATACCGCCCCAAACTTGGATTCCTGACCCAATCCAAAATTCCTTTATTTATTTATCATTATCATTTTTTTCATCTGTTCTTTTTTTTCCCTCTAATCTTATCTAGTTCCTTCTTGTACAATCATCTGATGAAGTCTCATCAAATAGCTCTTCCACTTCCAGTGGTAGTATAGTTACAAACCCAAACAAACAATAAAAGCTAAACGGGAAAAGAAAGGAGTTTAGAACTAAACTATTTTTGACTTGGAAGACAAAGAAGTGTGATAAAGATGAGACCGTGTAAAATGAATATTCATCAAATTTACTATTTTCCGATTTGTTCTTTCGTCGATGGGGCCTAAAAATATAATGGAAAATCGAAAAAATAATTCATCGGAGTAGGATCTTTGGTTGATCTGCCCTTTCCCCTCCTTTCTTCGTAGATTATTAGGCCCGGAATACCTATATCAAAAGCTCAGTATGCAATTTGCATGAAATCTATTTTTTAATTCAAACTAGTAATTGATGTTCCATAAATCCGTAGCCAAAAAAATAATTTTTTTTTTCTGGAAAGTATTTTCTTATATTAAGTTTTATATTGGACAAGAAAGAAATTCCCCTTATGTATGCGCGCCTCAAAAAGGTATAGTACTCGATTCCATTACATGCATTAGGGACAACCGAAAAAGCTAGTATTTCTTGAAATACTGACAATAATGCTACCAATAATTATAATAATCCAACAACATATGTCTTTCTCCTACCAAAAGGAAAGAAAAAAGAAATAAGGATTTCCCCTTTGCTTTGACAATGAAATTCTGCCCTCGGTCCCCTTCATAAAATTCATAAAAGGGAGAGATTTATTGATATATTTATTGGATCCATCGGGACTGATGGGGCTTGAACCTGCAGCTTCCGCCTTGACAGGGTGGTGCTCTGACCAATTGAACTACAATCCCAGGGAAATACGAGATCTAGCATAAAATTTGATTCTTTTTTATCTCCGGATCGGGTATTTCTGAAGTACAAAGGGGGTTATATAATCTCACGGCAGATCGGCGAATTATTGGGCTGAGCTGGATCTGAACCAGAGTAGACATATTACCAACGAATTTACAGTCCGTCCTCATTAACCGCTCGGGCATTGACCCAGGAAGAATCAATTTTAGACTTATTGGTAATTCATGATCAACTTCCTTTCATTGTATCCTACCTCCAGGGGAATTTGAATCCCCGTTGCCTCTTTGAAAGAGAGATATCCTAAACCACTAGACGATGGGGGCCTGCTTGACCAGCCGCCATCATACTATGATCATAGTATGATCAGTTTTTTGAAATTGTCAATATAATCGAATGATTCTATCCGAGGGATCTTTTCCCCCTTTCAGAATTGCATTTTTTTTATTTGTCATTGATGAATTATTCACTAGAATCGCCATTAAAAATCTAGTAGTAGTATTTTTTTATTTTGAAATTATTTCAATTGAATTTATTTCGATTATTTTAGTTTAGATTATTTAGTATTTATAATTTTATTTATAATTTTATTTTTTATTTATAAATAAAAAAAGTAATAAATACAAAAAACAAAAATAATAAAGAAGAGTAGGATTTCTTTCACTTTCATTCGATTCATTGTTAAGACGAGATATCCTTATCTCCCTCCCACAAAAACAGAAAATTAACAAACGAGAAATCTAGTAAGCGGGATCAAGAAGAAAATTCTTTGTTCTCCAAGAATTTAGTTCCGGAGATAAGTGGAATCTCTTCATTCCATGATTCAATGAAATATCTTGAATTTTATGTTGAATTGCTAGGTGCATCTACATGTATCAATCAAATGAATTTTGTTCTGGTGGGATCAATTCAATAAAAGAAAAAAAGCAATTCGAGTCGGTCTTGAAACAATTCATTGCATTTTCTCCTAGACTTTCTAGGTAAATCCATTTTATTATATTAATGAGCCACTAGACACTATGTATCTACTGCATGTACTTACGCATATATACTTATGTTTATAATATATGTACATATAGATATTTTATTCACATAGTGAATAATTTCGGAATTAAATCATTTCTTAGTATAATATAGTATCTGAATAAAAGTTATTGAATTCACGTGAACCCATACTTTGAATGTTATATCCAAAAAAGGGATAGTTACAAAGATATTATACAATAATTTTTTTTCTCGATGTCCAAAAATTACTTTCATGTCCCGACTAATCTAGGTACACAATGTAAGCTGCATTAAATTGGAAAGCGCTCTCTAACCACAATATTTTGGAATTTTTTTATTCTCAGGGCTCCAACCCAATATTATACTATGTTTATTCCTACTAGTAAAAAGAAACTTGCTATATCCTTCGCTTTCAAGATTTGCCAAAAAATTTGGTTCCTATTTAAAAGCTTCTTCTGCTCCCCTTCATCATTTCCACTGCATCTATGAAATATGAGTACTGTCATGTTTGATTACGTTCAATTTCAAATTTGAGTTTTTTCTTTAATTTGAATAGTGGGATGGTGTACAGAGGGGGAGGGGGAATTTTTTTCTTTTTTCTTGATGATCATCGACTATTCCACTAGCACAAGTACCGATAATAACAACTCAAATGCAAGAATAAGAATTGAAATAGGAAAGCAATAAAAGAGATAGAAGCTGGACATAAATATTGATAAAATAAAAGCAATAATAATTGATGCGAAAAATTAAATGATGAAGGGGAAAATAAAATGTCGGATTGAATCGCCGAGCAGCGCTAAGATGAATAGATATGAATGACGAAATAAGGTCTTCCCTCCTTACCTTAGTCAGACTGGCATGAAGCTTACCTGAGGAATTAGGAAGATGAAAGAAAGAAAAGCGGAAAAGGGGATACCCCATAGACCGAATAGCCGGTCAAATTCGCTCTTTATTTTTTCTAGCCGATATACATAGATTATATATTATTTATACACAATTATATATATATTATATATGGATTATACATATAGTATATATCCTCCAACTATTTTTAGTTTGAGTGGTTGGGTGGATGGCTAGTTTGGTTAATCTTCCAATTGAAATAACCTAGTCACGTCCTGTTACACCACTATATCTGACCATTACAGCAATAATTAAGACATCAAACATATAAATATGAATTACATAATAAATCACTTAATTAGCGCGAGATTATCATCAATAAACATCAATAATTGAGTTTGTATTCACAATGATAAAGAGTACAATACTAATATAAGATTTGAAGGAAACAAGAAAAAACAAAACTTTAGCTAGACATACTCTTAAGCAAAGATCTCAAAATAAAATTTTCCTNCACCCCAATAATTCCTAGACGATTAGCCTCCAGCAATAGCGCGGCGTGAACTGCAACCTCTTCGGTGGGGATACACGTTTCACCAATTGTTAACTTCCTCGTATATATGTCATACACACAGAGAGATTTCTTGTCCCGTCGCATAAAGAGCAATATAGACTTGTCAACACAAGTAAAAAATGTGAATCTCAGCCCATTTCAAGTTTCTGTAATCGTTCAACACCAAGATGAATAGCTCGTCTTTCACTAGTTGAGCGAATGAGAGCCGGCCATTCCAATCCAAGGGATTAGTGCTATACAAGCTCAACTTTGAAAAGCAACCACCTGTAGGGAAAGTAGTATGACCAATGAAGCTCTCGTTAACCATATTCAAAACATCAACTTCAATATCAAGACCATCGTCCTCCGTTTCAACATACCAAATGCAATAAGCAACCTCCCTTCTGAAGAAAACCTCAATTCTCTTCCTTTTCCACTAGGTTCACTATTCGGCTTCTGCAGGTTAGGTGGTGGTGGTATTGAATATTATTTGTGGTGAATAATTCATTCATTCATTAGATGTCAAATATATAGAACTATTACAAGAGATAAGTATGGAAATATAACATATATGGAAGAACTCTAAATAAGGTAAACATCTACTCTAGAAATATGGAAATATAACATATATGGAAGAACTCTAAATAAGGTAAACATATATTCTATACGCCCCCTCAAGCTGGACGGCGGGAGGTAAGTCCAAGCTTGGAACGCAGAAGCAAAAACGGAGCACGGGAGAGCGGTTTTGTCAAAGCATCAGCCAACTGATCAGCTGCAGAAACGTGAGTCACACGTAAAATACCACGCTGAACCTGTTCACGAATGAAGTAAAAATCTAGTGCAATATGCTTCATCCGAGAATGAAAAGCAGGATTAGAGCACAAGTACGTAGCACCGACGTTATCACAGTATATAACAGGACAGGACGGTAGAAACACCCGAAGCTCAGTCCACAAAGAACACAACCAGCGGAGCTCTGCAGCAGTGGAGGCAACAGATCTGTACTCAGCCTCAGTGGAAGAGCGGGCAACAATGCGCTGCTTCCGAGAGGCCCAAGAGATAGGGGAGCCACCAAAATAAACTACATATGTACTCGTGGAGGTATAATATTCCTTGTTGCTAGCCCAGTCAGAATCAGAGAATGCATACAAGGACGGCTGAGACACCCGACGAAGAAGTAAACCAAGTTCAATAGTACCACAAAGATAACGAAGCAGACGTTTCGCCGCGGCCCAGTGAGCAGTAGTCGGTTTATGCATGAACTGAGATAATTTGTTCACGGCATAAGCAATGTCAAGACGAGTGAGGGCCAAATACTGCAGACTGCCTACAACAGTCCGATACTCAGTCGGGTTGTCCAGAGCTGTGCCATCTAGTAGAGATAAAGGCTGATCAGTGGCAAGCGGAGTAAGTACCGGCTTGGAATCAGCCATATGAGTCCGATGTAGAAGATCAAGAATGTACTTGCGCTGAGATAATAGAAGACCATCACGATGCAGTAGAACCTCAACTCCAAGGAAATATGACAGAGTACCCAGGTCCTTGATAGAGAAACGACTCGCCAACTCAGCCAAAAATCGATCAACTGTACCCGAATTAGACCCAGTAACCACTATATCATCAACATAAACTAGCACAAACACAGAGACACCAGCCCGGTCAAAGATAAACAACGAGGTATCCGCCCTGGAATTGCAAAACCCCTGTGCCAACAAAAAAATGTCTCAACTCTGAATACTAAGCTCGAGGTGCTTGCTTAAGGCCATAGATAGCCTTGTGCAGCTTACACACATAGTTCGGACGATCAGTGTCAACAAATCCCTGTGGCTGAGCCATGTACACATCCTCATAAAGACGACCCTGTAGAAATGCATTATTAACATCCAGCTGCCGGAGGGGCCAACCCCGAGAGACTGCCAAGGTAAGAACCAAGCGAATGGTGGCCGGCTTGACAACCGGACTAAAATTCTCCTGATAGTCAATGACAGGGCGCTGATGAAAGCCCTTGGAAACTAACCGAGCCTTATACCGATCAACACTGCCATCAGAAAGGTACTTAGTGCGGTAAATCCACTTACAACCGACTAAGTTTTGAATACCATCAGGAGGGACCAACTCCCATGTACCATTGCGCACAAGCGCCTCAAACTCCTCAGACATGGCAGCCCGCCATTTGGGATCCTTCAAGGCTTGAGTGGTTGTGGAAGGTTCAAGGGAAGGATGAAGCTGAGCTGTAAGGGAGAGTTTTTGGATAGGCTTGCGAATATTGTTTTTGGCACGAGCGGTCATTGGATGGGTGGGAAGAGAAGATAATGGTGGTGGAGGAGGTGGAGACTGCGGCGGGGTGGATGCTGGAGAGGAGGAGGCAGTGGATGGAGGGGACTGAACCGGAGAGGGAACAGTAGGAGAGACAACAGGAGGAAGAACATAGTGCAAGGGGCACCATGTGTCAGTAGTAGAGGGTGTAGGCCGTGGTGCAGTGGACATGAGAGAAGAGTAAGGGAAGACCGACTCATCAAATTGGACATGACGAGAGACATAAAGTCGGGAGGTAGTGGGGTCAAGGCAAAGATACGCACTCTGGGTTTTGGAATAGCTCAGAAAGACACACGGGATAGAGCGGGGGTCCAGCTTGTGAGCAGAGTATGGACGAAGCCAGGGATAGCATAGACACTCGAAAACACGGAGCTTAGAGTAGTTAGGAGGTTGGTTGAAAAGGAAGGTGAACGGGGAAGACATCTGTAGAGTGGGAGTAGGAAGACGGTTGGTGAGATACACAGCTGTCTCAAAGGCATAAGGCCAGAAAGACAAGGGTAGGGAAGCATGAAATAGGAGAGCAAGGCCGGTTTCGACAATGTGACGATGACGGCGTTCACTGAAACCATTATGTTCAGGTGTGTGGGGAGGGGTAGTAAGATGAGTAATGCCAGAGGTGACAAGATGAGAAGACAAGGCAAGATACTCGCCCCCATTATCTGAGTAAAGGCATTTAATTTTAAGTTGAAAGTAATTTTCGACAAGGGCCTGAAAGGTAGTAAAGATAGATCGCTCATCAGATTTATGACGCATCGGATACAACCACATGTAGTGTGTAAAATGGTCAACAAATAGCACATAATAACGAAAGTTCTCACTAGATGAAATAGGAGATGTCCATACATCAGAGAAAATGTACTCTAATGGTCTAGTGGAAATAATAGAAGACTCATAAAAAGGTAACTTATGACTCTTGCTGCAACTACAAGCAGTGCAGCTATTATTAAGTGCTAAGCTAGAACAAGACAACTGATAATGCGATAAAATGTGACGAGAGATAGCAGATACCGGATGACCAAGGCGAGAGTGCCAGACAGTATGAGGAGGATTGGCATCTGAGAAGTAAACACAGGCAGAGGGGCTAGATGAGGGCCACACATAGGATCCATCTCTAGTGCGTCCCGCCAGAAGGTGAGTCCCCGAATTGAGATCCTTAACAACAAAACCAGAGGAAGTAAATTCAACTGCCACATCATTAGACTTACATAACTGGAAGACTGAAACTAAGTTTTTTTCACAGTTGGAACATGTAACACATTATGTAAAGTAAGAGATCAATGAGAAGTAGGAAGAGTAGTCGAACCAGTATGAGTGATAGGGAGGGCGCTACCATCTCCAATGTATACAGAGTCAGTGTGCGGAAATGGTTGGGGGAGAGAAAGATTGGCTAGGTCAGTGGAGATGTGGTGAGTTGCGCCACTATCGAGAAGCCAAGAAGGACATGGTGCGGTAACAGAACTGCTAGCAGTCGGACCCTGTGCATGAAAGGCCTGAAAACCGGCCTCAGGCGGAGGCATGTAGGGGGACCCATGGACACCGGAATATGGGGTGTAACCAGCATAGTTGACCGCTGGCTGAGTGACAGGTTGCCAAGGAAGTGGCTGCCACTGCCGAGGGGTAGTCTGACTGGAGGAGCGGACAGCGGCACCGGAGTAACCTGTGGCAGTGGCGAACGTGAGGCAGCAGCAGGAGGGTGGTAGAGATGTTGAAGTATCCACCTATGTGTTGGACAATCCCTCAAGGGATGACCTTGAATGCCACAAGCTTGACAACGACCACGATATGGACGTCGCTTATTGCGACTGCCCGATGACAAAGGAGTAGGAGGCGTCGACTGGGTTGCGGCAGCAGCTACCATGGCTGTAGCGGGTTGGGACGGAAACATTGATGATCCCAATGGCTTAAGTTTCAACTCTTCATGTAATAATTTTTCTTGCAAAGCATCAACAGTAATCGGTGTATCACGAGCATTGATGGAATCAACAACATGTTTATATATAGGATCCAAACCATCTAATATCTTGTCAAGCAAATCTTCCAAATCGAGAGGTTTGCCCAACAATGCCAATTCATCCTTGATAGTACAAATAGCATTGAAGTACTGTGTGATTGATGATGTTCCTTGAACAGTATGGTTGAGACGAGCACGAACCTCTTTAATGTGACTTCGCGAAGGAGCGACATACGTGGCCTCCAAGATGTCGTATGCCGCCTTTGAAGTGGTTGCCGGATTCACCAGAGAAGCAACTTCTTCGGCAAGACTTCCAAGAATGGAAGATAATAACAACTTGTCTTGGCGGTACCACGATAGATAAGCCGGATTAGGAGTGGAGGACCCCGTTCCGGCTACAGTGGACGCAACAGATATAATAGTAGGAGCTGGTGCGATTTTTGTCCCATCAATTCAATCAAATAGACCAAAACCGTGAAGAAGAGTGTCTACTTGTTTCTTCCAACCCATGTAGTTGGACCCATGTAGTTTGGCACCAGGGATCATGACAGAGATGAGTGGTGTTTTAGGGTCATGAGGGTTAGGAAGGAATTGGGGAGTAATAGAAGCCGTTTCAGCCATCGTTTAAAAGGAAAGAAGCAGCGGCAGTGGAGTTGGTGCAGCGTCGCAACAGTGGTTGGTAGTGGCGACGTGTAGCGGCAGTGGGTGGGCGCTGCTTGGGTGGGACGGCTAAGGCTAGGGTTGGTGATGGAATCCTAGGAATTAGGCTCATAATGATACCATATTGAATATTATTTGTGGTGAATAATTCATTCATTCATTAGATGTCAAATATATAGAACTATTACAAGAGATAAGTATGGAAATATAACATATATGGAAGAACTCTAAATAAGATAAACATCTACTCTGAAAATATAGAAATATAACATATATGGAAGAACTCTAAATAAGGTAAACATATATTCTATAGGTGGTACCTTAACGGCTCGCTAGGTATAAGTTGTTAGATAAATCCCAAGAGTAAGAATTTCATAACCGAGTGAAAATTGAGCTTCATGAACAGAAACCAACTTGATAGCTTGGCTAGATTGAACAAACTCCAAGGCCATGCAAATACTAGGATTTTGTGGATTCGGGACTGCAAGACTTTTGAGCGACCTAGGGCACTGTACGCGGTATCTCAAAGGAGAAGAAGCACTAGAAGTTTCCTCCAGATATAAGCCTTGACTACTCCGACTAGTTGTGGTAAAGGGAGCAGTACTATCGTCCACATCCTTCAAATGCAAAGCACGTAATTGATGAAAGTAGGAGAAATGAGGACGCAAAAATAAGGTATTTCAAAGCTTGCAAACATAGTTGAATTTGAACAAAGACGAAAGTGGCAAGAAGGTCATATGTATAATATAATCTCATCCGGAAGCTGCTGCTCTTGTAGTTTCATGACTTTGGCGCAGTTACTATTCATTGCTCTAGCCTGATCTGAAATTAATATTGGCTTAAGCAGAACTTTGTATCTAATATAAACTCTATGCTAGAGCTCCTGTATTCCTGAAAGTTATTTACTGTAAACGAATAGATGATTTGCTTCTGAATCAGCAGGGCATCAAACCCATATATTTATATTAATTTTAGTAGCTTTTCCTATCCCAATCCGATATTCACTAGGAAATACAAGTCCAAATGTGTATAGATTGGTAATTTATGCCGTGGCTCAATATTTTATGTAATTATTTTCAAAAAATCATAATTACTGTTGGGAATTGGAGTTTGCCGTGGCTCCAAATATCTTTTGGAGAGATGAAGACAGAGGGAGAGGGATAGGCTTGAGTTTGCTGGCAAACTCCCCAGGTCAAGTATTGGCATGGAGTTCGAGAAAACAGAAAAATAGTAGAAATTTTATTTTATTTTTATCAAATGGCTAAATGTGGATTCATTTTGAAACTATAGCTTATATCTCTGCTAAGTTGTTTTAGTTGGGGAGATTTTATAAAAAATAAAGTGACTAGGTTTCGATTAGTTTCGGAACTGACTTAGTTTCAAATAGCAATGGTAAAAAAGATTATTTGTTACTTTCGCTGTCTCAATTTATGTAGCGGTCTACGGTTTTAGAGAATTGAGTTTCTTAAATTTAATGTGAATTCAGATAAAAAATCTTTAATTTTTTGAAATAAAGTTTATAGGATACGAACAAAAACTACTATTGAATTCACGTGAACCGATAATTTGATTATTACATTCAAAAAAGGAATAGTCACAAAGACATTATAGCATAAAGTTTTTTGGTTCGCACCCATGTTCAGTACTTGCTTTTGGATTCCGATTAATCCAGGTACGCAAGCCTCATTAAAGTGGAAGGCGCTCTCTAACTGCATTTTTTTTGGATTTTTTTCATTCCTAGGACTCTAACCCAATATTATACCATAATTATTTCTACTAGTCTAAAAAACTTGCTATATCCTTCTCTTTCACGATTTCCCAAAAATGTGAGTTCCTATTTTAAAGCTTCTTCTGTTCCCCGTCATCATTTCAACTGCATCTATGAAACTTTTTAGAATAAAATTTTTTTTATCGCGTGATTATTTTTGATAGATCCAAGCTATTTGAAATTAAGGCGTAATTATTATTTTCGTTGTTGAGAAGAAATTTTCATCACTATCGTCTGGAAATAAATAAGATAGTCAGCTCCTGCCGTGGCCAATGCTTCAAGTGAAATCGACATTCTTTTTTGACTCTTTTTGCAACTAGTTAAGTGAATATGAGACTTTGAGGACAAGAATAATTAAGATGCTATAATGCAGTAAATTGGGTTCTGAACAAATACTCAAAATGGATATGATGGGAACTAATACTACCATGTTAGATTTGGAGAGAGATGAGGCTTTATATATATTAAGTTGTTTATGCAATAATTCGATATTAAATGCAATATATTATGTGATAAAGAAGGCAAAGTTTAAATAGTAGTGTTGCCCCACCTCATTCACTATATTAAAAAGGAAAAAACGTGTTGGGCTGCAGTCAGTATCTTATTTAATTTGCTCATATAATTGCACTTTGATTTTTAAGAGGAATTAAAATATCTGAATGGTGCTGTAGCATATTTTCGAGAGTACAATCAGAGGCGGACCTCGGACATACCCCTAGAGGGGTTACCGTCCTCGATAAGTTTAGAATATATATGTGTGTGTGTCTTCTAAGTGGCACCCTACTGCTTAAGACGTATAATGCACTACTTGAATTCGTTTCGTACTCTAGCATTTACTTAAATTTTTATTCGATTTCTTTTTGATGTGTAATCATATTTTTCCAAACACCTGTATGATTGAGTGTATGATTGCCTGAGGTGCATGTATATATGTAAGTCATGGTAAAACTAAAAAAAAAAAAAACATAAGTTCACACACCTAAACGTGTAAGATTAATTCATCTTAAATGTTACTACTTTTCACTCGCGTTTTGAAGGGGTGAAACTATTTTAGCTGCTATGTCATCCTTTAGGGTGGTATTAATATCACTTCGTACAAGAATATAAGGGGAAAAAGCTGTCCGTAAAATTTAAGTGTATAACTGAGTTCTCCCAAATAAAACAAAAAAAAATGCAAAGTTATAACCAACAAAACTAGCTTTGTACGTCTTATTATTCAAGAACTAGAATGGAGTAAAATACGCCATTCGAGAAGTATTAAATTACAAGAATATAACGAATATATATGCTCTATTTTTCTCCTTATCTGTTTTGGATATCACAGAATTGGGCCTAAAATAAAAATCGGGACCCATAATGATATGCAACATCTCCCTCAAGCTGGAGGGGGAAGCACTTCAAGCTTGCACATCAGATTGTGGAGAGCTGGACCTGGAAGTGATTTGTTAAAGTGTCAGCAAGATTAGTAGAAGAGGAGACATGACGTAAAGAAATCAACCCAGATGCTAAGCAATCACGAACAAAATGGCAATCAACCTCAATATGTTTGGTGCACTCATAAAAAACAAGATGCTTGGCAATATAAAGTACAGCCTGACTATCACAAAATATAGGAACAGAAGAAGACAATATCAGGCCCAAGTCAGCCAACACTCTGATCAACCACGAAACCTCAGCAACCACCTTCATTAGAGCCCTATATTCTGCCTCAGCAGAAGAAAGGGAAATGGTAGGCTGCTTCTTACTTTTCCAAGAAATAGGGGATCCTCCAAGAGTAATAAAATACCCAGTGAGACCTTCTAGATCGACTTGAGATCGGGGTACCATCAGCTGAAGATTTGGGATTCCGATGTTCCGAAGACGGGTTTCAGGACTAGATATGGCCATTATGAGTTTCTAGTAATGTCTTTCGGTTTGACTAACGTCCCGACAACGTTTATGGATTTGACGAATCGGGTGTTCAGGCCATATATTGATTTGTTTGTCATTGTCTTCATTGATGACATTTTGATCTACTTGCGTAGCATGGAGGAGCACGAGCAACATTTGAGAGTGATGCTTCAGACTTTGCGGGAACAAAAGCTATATGCTAAGTTCTCCAAGTGTGAGTTATGTTATTTGCTACTAAATCCCTCTAGCTTCTTTCTCTTTTTAAATTTCTTTATATTAGCCTTCATTTTCTTCCTACAATTATATTTTTGTCATAAGCAATTTCTTTTGATGCGTTTAATTTTAAAACTCTAAGTAATATATAGTTTCTCTCTTTCTTGTGATACAACATTAATTTATATATTGAAGTATAATTTGAATAGTACAATTTGTTGGCTTTTGAAAAAAGTGTCATGATTAATAGAGGTTTTAAGTTGATTCTCCTATATTGATAACTTTAAAATTTTGACTTTGGAAAAAGTTGACATATAAAGCAACAATTAAATTGGAAAAATTAGCCCAAGAATAATGATCAATTAATCAAATCAAACAAAAATTATATAGTAATTAAGCTACTCTTTAAGAAAAATTTTCAATTGCAGGTGTACTTTCATGAACTAATTTTTTTTTGTATTTTTATCTAAAACTTAATAATCAAGCGTAAAAAAGTTAAACTAAAATCGAACTTATTTGCCTTTTTTAAATAAAAGACCTAACTGGATTAATCAACAATTAACTATCATCAATTCTTCATATTCGGTCTTTCTGGCTTATGTGGTTTCTCAAAAAAAAGAATAGTTTCACTTTTCAAGTATATCAGTGAAACCCAAATCCTTTATTGAAATCTTAAAAAATACTAGTAAGTTTGAAAATAATAATTTTTCTCAAAAATCCTTTCAACTATAAATAAGATGTTCCAATTTTCTTTCCGGATATCCAGTGTAAAATATATCACTATGCCCATATGTCAATATGAGTGAGAAGTCATGAATGACGTGATACCATACAACATGAGGAAAAATGCATCTCTATGCCTGTATGTCATATGTGCATGTCAGTGCAATGCATCTCAGAGATGAACTCATGTACTCACACTCTCAGAGTACTCAATCTCTATGTCTCACACTTTCCACTTATCATGCTCAATCACTCGACATGCTCAGTCACTCAGTACTGTATATGGCCAATCCAGCCCAGGGAAGATCCATCCCGAATATATACATAGCAACCGCCAGTTAGTCACTCAGTACTGTATAGGGCCAATCCAGCCCGGGGAAGATCCATTCACAAATATAAATGCTTCGGACAAGATCCATGTCCAGGGAAGATCCATTCCCTCAATATAAATCAACCGCGCTCACTAGGGGTGTGTGCAGACTCCGGAGGGGCTCCTTTAGCCTAAATGCAATATCAAGCCCATCTGGCATAAATCAATATAACCTGCTACGACGTGAAGCCCGATCCCATAATATAATCAATATAACATGCTGCATCGTGCAGCCAGATCCCATTATATCATTCATACTCAAACCCTCGGCCTCACTCAGTCATCAATCTCTCCAGTCTCTCGGGTTCACAATGCCATGAAACTAGCCCCAAAATGATGATATGATGTGTCAATAGATAGAAACAGAGGCTGAGATATGATATGAAATGAATGAACATGACTGAGTATGAAATTTGTAAATTAAACAAGTAATTCGACAGCAATATGACCTCGGCGAATCCTAACAGAATAAGCATGAAGCCTAGATATGGTTTCCAGCATGGATCACAGCTATATACCTCTAGTACATAAAGATTTCAGGGTTACAAATAAGATAAGGTTGCTACACAGTACCACCGTAATAACGGAGTCACAATTCACACGGTGCACGCCCACACGCCCGTCACCTAGCATGTGCATCACATCAACACCAAACATATAGCACATACTTCGAGGTTTCATATACCCTCAGCACCAAGTTTAGAAGTATTACTTACCTCGAACAAGCCAATTCCAATACCGAGCAAGCCAAGCGACGCTCCAAAAATGCCATTACGCGCATACCGAGCTCCGAACAGCTCAAAAACTAGTCAAAAGCAATTCAGATACATCAAATAATGCCAATGGAAAGAAATCCAATCGAAAAAGGTCGAATCTTTAACCAAAATTCGAAAATCATCCCAAAAGTCCAACCCGGCCCATAACTCAGAACCTGAAAAAACTCACAAAATCCGACAACCCATTCAATTATGAGTCTAATCATAGTAGTTTCACTCAAATCCTACACCGATTTGGTGTTCAAAACTCAAAAATTCACATTATGAAACTTTAGGCAAAAACCTCCAATTTCTCTTTTGAAACCCTCAATCAAATGCCGAAACTGAAGATAGATTCATGATATAAAATCAAAAAATGAGTAGAGAAAACCCCAATCCACATGGTGAAAATTGCTTTAAGAATCGCCTCAATCCGAGCTCCATAGCTCCATAGCTCCAAAAATATGAAAATAGCCAAAACTCCCGAAATAGAGTACTTTATAATCTGCCCAGGCATTCCTCTTACACGAACGGGGGAAGTCCGTCGTATTCGCGGTGAACAAAAATACACTACCTCCAAAATACACTATGCGATCGCGAACAAGGCTCCGCTAACGTGAAGAACAAACTAGCAGCCTCCCAACAATGAACTACGTGATCGCAAATGTACTCATGCGAACGCGAAGCACACAGGCGACCCAGCATAGCGAATGCGTCCAGTGTTGTGCGAACGCGTTGAAGAAACGTCCAACTCTTGCTCTCAGCTCAACCCTACGCGAACACGACATCCTCTATGCGAACGTGTTCAGCCTTCAAGACCAAGCTACGTGATCGGTCTGGCCAATCACGACCGCGAATAA
This sequence comes from Nicotiana obtusifolia, assembly GCA_002018475.1. NCBI lineage: Eukaryota > Viridiplantae > Streptophyta > Magnoliopsida > Solanales > Solanaceae > Nicotiana > Nicotiana obtusifolia. The sequence goes on from MCJB01049418.1 coordinate 68,628, forward strand.
GAAACAGCACAGCTCCATTTTCCCTTTAAGCGATCGCATCTACTAATCCGTGATCACGAGGAACAATTCATGCACCAGAAACTAGAATACACCAGCAAGACCAAAATGGAGGGAAATGATCTGAAACACGCCCGTAACTCATCCGAGCCACTCGGGACCCCGTCCAAACATACCAATAAGTCCCATAACATAACATGGACCTACTCGAGGCCTCAAATCACACATAACAACATCAAAACGACGAATCACACCTCAAACCAAAATCTATGAACTTTGAACTTTCAATTTTCAAAACCCGCACCGAGACATATTAAATCTTCCCGGAATGAACCCAAATTTGTGCATACAAGTCCCGAATAACATAACAAAGCTATTCCAATTCCCGAAACCACAATCTGAATCTGATGTCCTCAAAGTCAACTTCCGGTCAAAACCAAAACCGATGATTCACATAAATCATAATACATTATACGGAGCTAATCATGCTCGTTACCGAGCGAAGTACAAATACTCAAAACGATCGGTCGAGTCGTTACATTTTATGTGTGATATGCTTGTGTTTAAATGCAACTCCGTTTTTTATCAGGTTAAGGAAATACCTAGAATGATCTTAGTGTGTTTTTTGGAGTTCGAAAAAGTGGAGTGTTGTTTAACCTCCTTTTTTATGCAATTAATATAAATAATTCGTAAATGGATAAATTGTATCGTTGAAAATGTAGAGTGTTAGGGAAGTGTACTTTAATCTGAAAAAAAGAAGTTATTACTAGTCATTTTAAATGCTATTTTGATATAGTATTGTGCAAGAGTGTCCTTCGTCTCAAATATTTTAAATGCTATTTTGAAATATAACTACTTATCCATAAAACTATGTATATGTATACATATATCTTTTTTTTTTATAAGGAAAAAAAATAGTGTATACATATATCTAATATTCCATTTGAGTAAATGTGAGAATTTTACCGGCCACTCTTGTTCATAATGGTCGAGAGAGCTCTTCACGCCACTAGATCTAATGTTCGAGCCTAGTACACAGTTCAAAAAAAAAGAGAGAGAGAATAAATGTGAGAATTTAAGCTTTGTAAGTAATAGGCTTAAACATTGATTTGATTCAATCAAATCATATTTCATAACCCTAGGCGAATAAATGAAGAACAGAAACATACACTATAGTCTTAGAAAATTAATAAGCTTCATTAACTAAATAGACATTAGGGTATAGTTATATACAAATACCATGTCTGACTGAAAGTAATTACAGTCCTGAACGAAATACATATCAAGCATTTGGTATAATCTTCTTCATTTTTGATGTTTTGTGCATGCCTTCTAAAGCTTGAATAACCAATTAAGATGTCTTGCTTTATTTCTTGAGATGCCATAACTTAAGAAATAAGAGGGACCAATGTACGTGGGATATAGCCATTAATTGGAGGGGCAAGGAGAGAATGGGAGTAAAGAGGATCCTTATACTGTTTTTATTTTGCATGACCTGTGTTTATTTCCTCCTGTACTGGGGGTGGGGGGTGGATCTGCACAAAATTTCCCCCTCTTGCCCCACTCGTAGTTTGTACATGACAATAGAACAACACTGTCCCCTTCTCGAAAAGAAATCAAAAAATCTTTCAGCTTGATATTCTTCTCCTGCTCTTCCAGTATTCTGTTGGAAGAAGATCAATACTGTGAAGTATCTGTATGTCTGTGCTTAAAATGTTCTCAATTCAGGTGTTGAAGTATCTAGTTGTTCACCTCTATCATTTTCTGTTATTTTTGACTCGTACAGTCCTAGTGAAGTAGAGGGTGGCCTTCGACATGCTACTTCATTTGCATAGGTGCAGCACGTCCCTCTTAGGTGCCGAACTGTCAGAGGGACGCTAACCAATCTTGACTCATTTATATAACGAAAGTAACTTAATCTATAACAAAATGGGCTTCATTTCTCTCTAATTTTACTGCTTCCTCAAGCCTACTATAGGCGACACAACAACAGAATACAACCAGCAACTCAAAAACAACCTAACTACTATTCAGGACCTTTAATAGAACACAAAGCCTAAATATTACCATAACCCACCCAATCATCAAGTTATCAATTAGCCTGAAATTGCAACGACGAGCGACCAGCCCACTATCCTACCACACGTAGCGTTTCTCCACGCCCTTTATCCTTCCAAACTCCATAATTCAGCAGCACAAGAGGTCAACACGAGTGGACTGAGCATTGTGTGTATAAAAGGTGGTGAAAGG